>APFE031098229.1:0-62391 GCA_000404065.3 Pinus taeda
TATCGTATTGATTCATGCTTTAGTCTAAAAATAAATTAAATAAAGTATATTTCTAAATATAAATCTAAATCAATTTTTTATATCGTATTGATTCATGCTTTAGTCTAAAAAGTAAATTAAATAAATTCTCCCTATAGTGTTCATCTTTTCCTTTATAAAGCACATTATTTTATTTGGGTATATTTAGTTGATGGGTGGTTTTATACTTTTAGCATGGATTTTATTTATGCTTTTACGATGGATATTTTATGATGTCATAAGTATTATGGGTATTTGTAGAATGTTTGAAAAGTATGTCAAAACCATATTTAATGGTGATTAGGATTTAGAGAGATATTCTCATAAAACTAATTATAGGAATTCTTTCTCCATTATGTCATATTTCCACTCATCATCTTAATATTTATAAAAATCAAGAGTTGGTACCTACATTCATTGTGTACAAAGCACTTGAGTCTAACTTCCATTGCCTTTTTCTTCACAAAAAATGCTCATTTCTATGAGGTAGTTTTACTAATGGTACAATTTCTACAACATTGAAAGAAAAAAATTTATTCATCTAGTCTACATGCTATAATAAATGTAAACTTTTTAAAAATCTGGTTGTATTCTTACATTTGTTATGCTTTTGCATTAGAATCTTTTTCACACAAACCGACATAGTTGGTGAGTACCTTGATATCACTAATGATGTTATTGTATCATGATATCACTAATGATGTTTATTGTATCGTGATATCACTAATGATGTTATTGTATCCTTTACTACCGTCATAATTTCCATTATTGATCAAAGCATAATCTTCTTTAGAAGGACATCACTATACCACATCTACAATATATCTTTACTAATTTCCTTCAATCATAACATATATCCATAACCAATGACATCCTCAATTAGAATTTCACTAAAAAACAAATAACTTAGTTATATACTATTCACATGTTCGATTAGGTCTATGATGTTTCACTACCATATTAATAAATTGAGTAATTTAAAATTTAAAAATAGAGATGTTTGTACAAATAGTAATTGTACAAATTATTGACAAATAAACATTAAAATTAAAGTAGAGAAATCCACTCAACAAAGTAAAAACCTAAATGGTCAAATCTACATTGAATTCAACTATGTCATAAATAATTAAATTAAATCTAAACAAACACCCTTCTATACCTAGCCACTATTAAAAGTAGAAAAAGGTAGCTACGCTGGTGACTGGACTTCTAAAGTCTAATTAGGGAAATGGGGTTTAAATTTTTTATCTCTTTTTCAAGAACATCAAAACTTAAAATAAATTACATCATTACATTTATCTAATCAAAATATTTACAACAATATAAAATTTGATTTAATCTGAATCCCGAATCAAAAAATTTGACCGATAATCAAAATATTTACAACAATATAAAATTTGATTTAATCTGAATCCCGAATCAAAAAATATGGCCGATAAAAGTCTCAACTATCAAGTCTCACTTGACCTGCCAGGTGGCATCCACATAGGCACCCTAATCATCTTGACCTGCCAGGTGGCATCCACATAGGCACCCTAATCATGTGCCATGTCACTTCCAAAAATATCTTCAACAAATGACTCTTCACTATCGCATACCCTCCTCTTATGTGATTTCACCTTGCGCTCATTTGTAACTGTGAATGTGGCCTCCACTACAACCAAATTACCATGAGGATAAAATCACAATGTGATTGCAACTAAGTCCCAAGAAATCACCGGGGACAAGGCGTTGGGTAACGTGAGAAACTCTTTATGTCGGGGTGACGTCACCCTTCCACATGGGTGGAATTTGGGCATGCAACATGTCACTTATTTATAGGAAACTTAGCCCACAACCTTGAATCTGAATAACTTGTGTCCTGCTCCTAGGTTCCCATGTCGCAATGGGGCCATGTCACCTGTCATGTTGTTCATGGTTCCCACCTTTCGTCTCGTTCCACATTATGCAGCTAACTATATTATTTTATAAGCGGAGCAGCGACAATTGGTTCTTCAATTCCCAGAGGACATACGCATACAGTAGACCCAAAAATGGAGTAGGAATGGGACCAGTTTGATCATGGGTTGAATAAATCAAAGAAGGGGAAAGAGGTCTTAAAAGGAGAAAATTTTATCTAGTAGGAGACTCCATTCCATAGTCCACATTCTCAGCAACACATCACACTAGAGCAATCCATAGTTGAGAAGACACTAGTAATCACCGAGCTTGAAGTTGAGATTATCCCAGTTAAGTCTACTTCAGAGATATTCCTTGACATTGAAGAGATTCCCCCACTAGATATTTTTTGCAGCCTTGTGCACAAGGCATCGGTGAAGAGAGGGAGGAAGAAGTGAAAGATAGACGAGTCCGAGGTCTTAATTCTAGAGAAAACCACACAAGATATTCCCCTTGAATTCCTCTAGAAAGGCACATCAACTGCCCCTGCCAAGGAACTTGGAAAATTAACTCGCTTCATAGATGCATATGCTTCAGCCACCATGGACAAAGCCATGGAAGTTCAAGAATTGTTAAGTGAAAGGGATGAGAAGATTACCTCCCTGCAATAGGCACTCATCAATAAGGAGGGGCAACTCGGAGCACAATGGTAAGCCCAACTGGATCAAAGGGAGATTGTGCTAGAAGATTTACAAAAGTAATTCAATTCCCTTTAAATTTAGCATGAAAAGGAAATTAAGTCCAAGAATAAACAACTTCAATTGTCCTAACATAAGATAAATCAATTGCAAGGAGGAACCTCAAAAGAAATAAAAGAAATAAGCTTTTTTAGATGACCTCAAAAGAAATAAAATATGATAAAACTTATTACTAGTTTACGTCTTGACATTTAAATGAAAATCATAGTAATTTTTAACATACATTGATTGTGCACTAAAAGACACTTTCTACAAACCAATATGACAACTAAAATTGATATTTTGTAAAATTTTACTTTTTGAATGTTCTTAATTGAAGGTTGTAGGATAAAAATCGATTGAAATACATGGATAAACAAGTACATTTAGGAAAGTGCATAAAATTATAGAAGTATATCATTAATTGTTTCAATTAACAAACATTGACTGCACTAAAAGACACTTTCTACAAATTCAATATTAAATTGATGTACATGATTATTTTAGTTCATTTTAAGTATTAAAGTGACTTGCATCATAGTAAGATTGTACTTATTTCCTTAGTCTGTGAAACTATAATTCAAAATTGTTATTTTGTAAAATTTTACTTCCTGAATGTCTTAACTTAAGGATTTGATTGAAACATTTGATACCCAACTAAATTTATGAATGTTCATAAATTATATAAAATTATCTAAAAGCATATCATTAATTATTTTTTGGCTATATTAAATTCCAATACATATGACTTATATCATGTGTTATGGCTAAATTGTTGTACATGACCTCAAAAGAAATAAAATTTAATAAAACAAATTATTAGTTTAACATTACTAGTTGAAGACATTTTTTTAAAATTAAATTTAAAATGTATTTCAATTATATTTGTGTACTTTAATTAAACCATGAACATATATTTTAGTTCATTTTAAGTATCAAAATGAATTACATCTTAGTCTAATATTGTACTTATTTTTTTTAGTTTATTTCTTGAGAAGTCAAAATTGTTATCTTGTTAGTTATGTATGATAATAAATTATCCATATGAAAATATATACAAATTACATTATACACATGAACATCCACAAACTAGAATAATAAGCATCCATAAACGGAAATAATGTTCATGCATCCATAAACTGTCGATGTATGAAAATATACACAGTCAGTATGTATCACATGTGAATATGCCCTATGAAATGGGCTTGAAAATATAAAAACTATCTATGCCCCATTCTAGAAAGTATTGTTTTAGAACTCTTATGTGTGTTTTGTTGCGCAAAGTGAGCATCCATAATCTGGTACTGCAATATAACACATTCAAATTCAAATTAATTAAAAATATATTTATACAAATACAAACCATCTAGAAATAATTGATTTTGAATTGTGGGTTTAAATAGTCCCCTAACTGTGACTCATTCAAATGCAAATGGAATTCAGGTGGGATGGGGGTCTGATCAATCTATGTTTGGTGCTCCCCTACCTATGGCTCAATGCATCCATACCCAACATGCCACTCATGTGTCCACATAACTACCAAATCGACATCCTTATGCATCTGGGCCTATGTACACAATGACAAAGACAAATTATAATTAGTTTACAGATTAATTAACATGCATACACGTAACTTAAAAAAAGTAAAAATGATGAAGTCTTAAGAATAAAAAAAATCACCTCAACTTTTAGTCCTTGAGTGTTATGAGGTGGAGGTGGAGGTGCAGGAGACTAAACCATGGAAACATGCACTAGAGGAGGTTGCTCTAGTTGGTCAATTTCCCCCTCAAAAAAGTTTCATATATATGTACCTGCTCTATGTCACGTGGGCCATGCACCCTCCAGGTGACAGGGATTGTATCACAACATGTATGGGCATATGAACAAAGTTGGACATGCCCTAGAATCTCAAGATATGAATCAGTGTTTTAAATCAAATTGAATTTGGTTCCCACACGTTAAGACTCGGTCTCAAAATACCAACAGAAGGTTACTCAAGACCATTGGTTGGTACCCACTGAACTAAGTTGTAACTGGGAGGTGAATAGAGTCTGAAAACTATGTTTTTCTCCAAAGACCCTTACTTGCTAGGTTATTAGGTAACCAAGTAAGCCAGAAGCATTACAGGCACTAGCAGAGACCATGAAGGTCTTGATCAAACGATAAATTAGGAGAAAGAAATAGAACCACAAAAGGAAAATTGTGCATTGGAACAAAAAAAAATTGTACCAAAAATTATAAAAGAAATCATTCACTGCATATAGGGCTATGGAAAACATAAACAATCCTATTATTTAACAATAAATAGAAACCATCGTGGCAAGTAAATTTACTCATGAACCCAGATAAAGCATTGTTGTTGTAAGGAAATGAGAGACATTCTTAAATTAAAAAAGAAGCAGAAAAATTGAGAGTCAACTCGAATAACCAGGTTTCTTCTCTAAGGACTTAGTCGACTTGGAAGGGGTCTGAGTGGTCCTAGTATTAGGAACCCCATTTTTACAAAATACCAAGAATGGAAAACTCCATGGGAATGTAACATAACTATCTCTTAAAAAAATAACAAAGCCATTATCCAAATGATTAATATGCAGTCATGTCTATTACCGAGAACAATATGAAAATAAACTCCCAAAAACAATTTGCAAGGAAAACCCTTTTCTAAATCGATTAATAACCCAAGCGGAACCCTCAACCAACATAATGAGGTTTGTAAAGTAAATTTGCACCGTAAATCAAAAGGAGTATTGACATTCCTAGTGATGCAAAGAAACCCTGGTATCAAGAAGACGAGCAAGGTTTAGATGAACCCACAAGTAAATAAAACATTTAAACCCTAGGTCAATGCAAATGACTAGAGGGAAACAAAATATTGGAAACACTTAACTTTTGAGGAATCAGGTAGAACCCATCACCTAGGTGGGTCAAATGGATGGACCTTGTGGAGGAAGAAAACCTGCAAATTCAACAAAAAATGTAATTAGCAATCAGATAAGTATGATGGCATTTTACGAAAGTGACATTAAGAAATAGTTAATTGGTACTGGAAGGAAAAAAAGGCAAAATTATTGGATAACTATTGAATTGACTAGGTTGCATGAATCATGTCTCACGAATGAAGGTAGCTCCACTTCCAGAAATAAAACTCAAGAGAATATGTATGGTGGTCAGGCGTAGTGGTGGACTGAACAACTTACCTCTGGAATAGTCCCCACCGTGAAATTTCCATGAAAACCCTAACAACATCAATGTTGGAGAGCTGTGGAGGGAAGGTGTGAGAATAGCAAGTGGAGAACCGACTGAAGGGGAAAGCAGTTACCTCAACCACCCTAGAATGATCTCTACTGTCCATGACCTCCTTTCCAGATCGACATCCAGATCTTGGCACATTGATCCAGTAGTAAATTCGGGAGAATTTGTGATGTTTCTTCGTACTGGGTCGGTACCAGTACAGAAGCACCCATGTTAGATTTATAGGATCATACATATAGTCTTGGATATGCGATAAGTTTGTTGACAAGCCCATTAATCAAATAAAATTATATGTAAGTACAAAGAAAATTATATGTAAGTACTTTTCTACCGAGTGACATATAAAGACAATATCAATATGCCAAGAATTATCTGCTATGATAAATGTAGGTAGACCAATGACTATTATACAAAGACATAAGATCAAAACAATAATTAATTCCTGGCTAGATAATTGATAGTAAAAAAAAAGAATTATGTGAGTCATATGGATTACTTTCCGGTGTGAATTCGACTTTGATATTAAACATCTTAAAGGAAAGGAGAATCGAGTGGTTGATGCGTTGAGTAGGAAATTAAATTGTATATATGAAGTAAAGTACAGTCGGGTGGAATCAAAGTTCTTAGAGAACGTGGAAGCAACTACCCATAATGACCCTGAATATAGGTTTTTAGGGCAGCAAGCTAATCAAGCACAGAAATTAGGAAGACAATATTATTATGGTTTAAACAGTGAAGGATTTCTAACCTTTAAGGGAAAAATATATGTTCCTAACCAGATTTATGTTCACTAGTAGAAAATGATGAAATTAATGACTAGGTGACTAACAACGTTAGTCACCACAATTATTTCAAGTGAATTACTACTAAATTTGAGAATTTTTAAGTGTCCACACTAAAAATGACTAACTTAAATGATTAATTTAGTTCAGGGATAAAATATATGACTAGATAACAAGTGACTAAACCAAAAGTGACTAACTTGAATGACTAATTTAGTCTAGGATTAAAAAATATGACTAGATAATAACTGGCAAAATTATTTCATTACAATACTACCCTACCAGCCACCAAATTTCTATCATATCGATGAGGTCAACAATAATTTGTGGTTCAAGATATAGCTAATTTGGAGCAAACTTAGCTCTAGAGCCTCAGATTTTTTTCCACCTCTAATGTTTATGGACAAGATATCAATTTCTAAAGCATGTGGGAGCCAAACTATCACCTTTCCCATGTTGACTCCCTCTATTGAGCATCATGGAAAATCTCCATAGATTAGTTATCCTTACTAAGACAAACATTTTAGTGGAAATGATCATGAATCCTATGACATTACTACTTCACTATACTTTTTGACCACAGAGCTTATTTTGATGTCTACCCTTCTTATTTCATGAAAATACTACCCTACAAGCCACCAAATTTCAATCATATGAATGAGGTCAACGCCAATTTTTGGTTCAAGATATAACTAAGTTGGAACAAACTTAGCTCTGGAACCTATGTTATTTTTTCACCCCTAATTTTTATGGACAAAGTGATATCAATTTTCTAAAACATGCAAGAGCCAAAGTGTTACCTTTCCCATGTTGACTCCCTCTATTGAACATCATAAAAAATCTCCATAAATTGGTTATCCTTATTAAACCAAACAATTAATTAGAAATAATGATTGATCATTACCATAACATTACTACTTTTCTGCACTTTTTAACCACACAGAACTTATTTGATATCACCATAATCCACTTTTAATAAATCCAACAAAATCCCCTCAAATAATATTTGGTGACACAAAGGCCTAACAATTTTCATACAATTAACAATTATTTATAATCAGAAATACCTCTTATTAAACAAAAGAAAAGACTCAACATTTTATTTAATGGAATTTAGTTCCCCTTCACATACTCCACGATCACATATTTTTCCCTCCCATGGTCCGTTCTTTCATTTCTCTATCTTTCTTTTTGTTTTAGTGATTTGTTATCTTGCATTAAATTATGGGGTCTCCATCTTTTTATTGCATTTCAATGTTCTCTGGTTAAGCACATTTCATTGAGCCTGTCGTTTGACACCTTCTTAAACCCAACATCCTTGTTTGACTGTCAGGAAGGAAGAAAGCATCCTCATCATTCACGCCTTCAGGAAATATTCTTAGGCTCATATTTTTGGGCGTGGGACCAGGCAGGAGGCTATAGCTAGCTAAATGGAAGATTAAACTGAGGGTGCTTATAATGTTGGCCTTGTTATCGGGTGCTATGGGTGGTGGTGCCCTTGTATTCACTCAGTCAACTAAAACTCCTTTCTATGTCTATCAAACTGGAATTACAACCTGGTCTCTATGTTTGTTCAGCTAAAAAAAATCAAATTGTGAAGCCTTTTACAAGATTTCTATTTTTGAATATTCACTCGAGCTCATGATATATAATTCTCCAAACCAATATACTTCTAAAAGTGAGATTTCCTAGCTTCCTTATCTAAGTTAAGTTGCTAACTTGGCACTTGGGTAAGAAAAATTTTCTGCAACATAACAAAAACCAAATTATGGAGCCTTTTACTATGTTTCTATTTGTGAAAATGCACTTGAGCTCACGATATCCATATATATAGTTCTCCAAACCAATAAACTTTTGTGATGCTATCCTATATGTGTTGACCTTTAACAAGTCCACAATGGGTTTCTGAAATGATTTTAGGGAGAATGTGTTTCATTTTGCTGCCCTCACCTCAGAAATGACCTTATAGACCATTTTACAAAAGGAATTTTCGTAAAAGCATCTAATGATTCATAAATATCCATAAAATACATATTGATACAAATTTAAGATACACATCAATTACACTAAAGAAATATTTTCAATTAATAATAAGGAAAATTATCCTTGATCCTACTTTTTGTTTTCGTCTTTTCTTTTCAACTTCAATATGTATTCCTGGAGAAGGTTATACAAGGATTAGCTGTAGATCATAATTTTTGATTTCCAGAAATTTTATTGTGGCACAACTCCTTATCATAATCAAACTTGTCAGAATTGTGATATCGCTTTATTCCTCCCAAGGGATTTTTATTGACAGGTACCTCTCTTGAGGGAGAAATCCTAGGATTCATTACTTTTTCTTTATCCTGATGGAATGTTTAATTCTTCAATCTACACTTCCGGGCCTGCATTGGTATCCTTTTCTATAGTTTTCGTTTGTTGCTTTTATATATTTTTATCATCTTCATCAATTGAGAATGGCCGCTTCATCTCTTTTTCCATCTTTTTGTTCCTCCCTTTCAATCAACCCTTCCTCTTTGTGTCAAGAATTCACTAGACTGTGTAGGAGAATACTTCACTCCCACTTTTATGATGGGGTATTGTTGAGCTAACCTTCAATGTTAAAGGCCTACCGGAATGCAACTTGTGTTTTCTTTGGATTCCTATGGTTGTCTAGCTGATGCTTCCTTTGGTTTCTTCATATGAGGGGATTTAGGAAAGCATGGAGGGTATGCCATGTTTATGGAGTCTTTTAATTTTTCATAAAATTTGTCCTTCTGAGCCTTCTTCAAGTTGCAAGGTCCTTTTGTTTTATTTTCCCTTCATATTTGTGGGCTTTTCTCTTTGCCCATTATTGGAACTTGTCTGACTATTTTGGTTGCCTTCACTAGTTTACATCTAAACTTTAAATTTGTATGTATAGTTAGTGGGTGCAATTTGGGCCTCCTTTAGATTTCCACATTCATAGACTCCAACAAATCAAAACCTTCATATAATTACTTCATTAAAAACCCATCTCTATCAAAAATCTCGGGACCACCTTGGAACACTGAATATTGATCTTTTTGAAGAAGTTGAAGAGCAAAAGAAAATAACCTTTTGGAACAATGATGCCAAATGGTTTGTGGGATGAATTTACATCATTATGAATGCATAGGAAGAGTATGAAAGAAGAGATAATGGGCACCTACATAAGTCTTCTCCCAAATGGATCCTTGAACTACTTAGCTAGGTAAGTTCCTTGGGGTTGAGTTTGTAAACACAAGTCTATTTTGGAGACTTTTCATGGTCCCTTTGACCTGTTTTTCCTTCAAGTTTATGACAGTGTTTCTCCAAACTATTCAATGCATATGGAATAGTAACATCAAGTTCAAAAATTTCTATGCTCAACACTAATATTTTTTGTCTTGACTCTTCTTTAGATGGTTAAAAAAATTGGGAGGACACACTTCCCAAAGCATAAATTCATTGTGGAGAGGCGTTCTATGCTAAGTTACCAAGAAATGGAAATGGATTCAGATACAAATATAGATCCACCATATTTTTTAAAATATAAGAACCAGAGATGGTGGGGAAATGCCACGTATACAAAATATACTAATAGATATATTTTTTAATTTTTAAAACATGCTCAAGTTAAAAAACAAAACCATTCATGAATGACAACATTAGAACTGAAACCATTAGTTAATTCATAAATCTAAAGAGTGAAGTAGTGATGCACCATGTTTTATACACGAAGAATAATTATTAACACAAAATTCAGCGTATAATTAATGATCATTTGATTGATATGTGTTGAGCATGTTGTCATTAATATCAACGCACGAGCAGATGAAGTGGGTACAAGGTACAAGCTGGTGCAGAATGCAGATATCATCATTGATGTCAGGGTTTGGAGGTCATGGGTTTAGAGGATGGTGCATCTTAACCATGAAACCCTAGCCCTAGGTTTTAGGTTCCATGGAAAATAAGGATACCCTGCAGTTATTGAAAATTTTTAGGTAGAAGATCATGGAATTTAGCTTGGAACCCTTTGCAGATGGATTATCCTCGTCTTGCTGATTCCAGTGGTATGTGGAGCATTTAATGGGCCCTTACGGTTTGTGAAATATGCTCGGTCAAAGTCAAAGCCCCAATTTAAGGTCCAAAATCCCAATGGTTGACAACGCTGGAACAAGCGCAATGACATGGGATCAAGTGCTAATGTTGATTCCAGTGGTATGTGGAGCATTTAATGGGCCCTTACGGTTTGTGAAATATGCTCGGTCAAAGTCGAAGCCCCAATTTAAGGTCCAAAATCCCAAGGGTTGACAACGCTGGAACAAGCGCAATGACATGGCAACTCCTATTTCCACCGCTATAGAATTATAAATGCACCCTTAATAGACCTTAAAGACAGTGTTGGGAAACGGGTTCTGACATCGGGTTTGGTGGTCAGCCGTGTGCATCATTTCTCCGGCTAACAAATTCCGATTCCGCGTTCATCAACCATGGCTTATGTCGATGCCACATGATCCACCATACACATGATTATGCGCATGATAGATCCACCATAATTGCGTTGACAGTACGCCATGTGTATGGAGGTTATGGCATCTAGCATACATGAGGTTGTGAGCGGGCGAATAAAATTCAAATTTGAAATCGCATGCCATGCGTTTGGAGGTTATGGCATACATGAGGTTGTGCGCGGGCGAATAAAATTCAAATTTGAAATCGCTATGAAAAACCAACATATATATCAACAACCTGGATCATCCATTCTGTAATTTACAGTTTCAGTATCCAGTCTGAAATACTTTCACTTTTAGAGATTTTTGAATTGTAATGGCGATCCCCGTGCTGCTGTTGCTTCTGTAAGTTTTGGGGAATGGAGATGATTACATGCTAGAGCCAACGCTCGATAGCAGAGAGCAAGAAGCGGTCTACAAGGTTCTGGAAGCCATCAATTCTGATATCGAGGGAACAACATTCATGTCGATTCCAATGGTGTGAAGCTTGCTGACTTTGGTTCTGCTAAGAGGGTTGATGATGAGGAGAAGTGCGAGGAGGCCCTGCAATTGAGGGGAACCCCTCAGTGGATGGCTCCAGAGGTGGTGAACCAGGTGGAGCAGGGGCCTGCTTCTGATATTTGGTCTCTCGCCTGCACTGTGCTTGAAATGGCCACTGGCAGGCCTCCATGGAGCCACGTTTCTAGTCCCCTCGCTGCAATGTATCGAATTGGATGCGCAGAGGAGCTGCCTGGGTTGCCTGTATGTCTTGCACCTCAGATTCGGGATTTCCTACAGAAATGCTTTCGGAGAGATCCCAAGAAGAGGTGGACCATTGCAGAGCTGTTGAACCATCCTTTCTTAAAAGAGGATTGCTCTGTTATTGAGGCAGAGGAGGCCATTAGGGGTCCGGGATCTCCGACTAGTCATTTGGATTTTAGGAATCACATATGGGATTCCTACTCTTCTCAAACGACTCTCATTCCGTCACTCAGCCTCCCAAGCCGAACTAGGGAACGCAATGCAGAGGTGAATAGATCAGTTGAGCAATGCCCAAGGCCTTCTCCCAGAGACAGATTGATGGCACTGGCCGCAGCTTGTAAATTTGAAGAAGTTGCTAACAGGCCTAATTGGATCACAAGCCTCCATGGTCCGTGGACTGTTGTGAGATCTTCCATAAGTAAATCTCCAACTTCAGATAAGCCTCTGTTAAAATCAGACATTTGTAATGGCTCCTCCATCCAGGAGCTTCCATTTACAGAAGAAAGGTGCAGTACCAGCTTCAAAGTTGTCGACTGGAAAGGGTTGCAGCCAAGAGGTGAACTAGATCAATGCTCACAGGCTATGGTCTCTGCAGCCCAATCTCAACATCAACATCAACCATCTTCCAGCACTTCTGCCAAGACTCTGCATCATAACTTGTTTTCACTGGCTGAGGCATCCAATTCGACTGGTGAAGCTTGGGACTCGGATGGAAATTCATCTCAGAGGATTGTTGGTGGTGATCCTGGCATTCATGACAAATTAGTAATTGGAGAAACGCTTTATATGTTTGATGATAAGTCGAACTGTACGACTTGTGCACGAGCAACTTACTGCCCCTGTTGTTGTATGCGCACTCCACAATTTTGTCATACAAGTATGATAAATCTGCAGTTGTATATTACCCGCAGAGCAGATCCAGACTCTTGTAATTTGCATTCAAAATTAATTCCAGTTGAATTCCTTTGGTTACACGATGTATGACTTCATGATTAGCGATTTAACTTAATTCCTGTTTGATTGACAATTTGACTTTATTCGGGTGGGAGGATTTTCCCTTGGATATTCACGTAAATTTAAAAGTTTACATATAAATTTGTAATGATAAGTTTTAACTATCTTTTAAGGAGTGTGATATCCTTTTGAAAAGTGATTTGAAGAATTTTCACAAGGAGTGTGATATCCTTTTGAAGAGTGATTCGAGGAATTTTCACAAAGAGAATGATTTTTATTTGGGGTTATGAATTGGCAAAATCCATAAATAATTAATATGAATAAGTTTTTTTTTCATAAAATCAAAATTAAAATTTTAATTAATATTTAGAGAATTTTACTAATTAATTTTGGTATTTCTTATAGTTTAGAGTAGGTTTGATTTACATAAATCATTAAAATAAATTTTAAGAAGGTTTTATTTTGCGTTTTGTTAAATTTTGTTTTAAATATCATTTTTTAATAATTTTGAGTTAATTTGATGAACGTAGTTGATTGCTTGATGTTGTACTAGTTCCAATATTTTTTGTTCAACTTTCTAAGAGACTTTGATATCCCATAGGATTTGAATCTACCATTTTCCTCTTCACACTTTTTTCTTTTGCTCTTCTATGAACAACAAAAGCTTTACTGGTAGATTCATAAGCAGTGATTGCCTCATTAAACACCAATTTCCTTACAATGCCATTACTAGTTTGTCCCATGAATTTGACAAAGACCACAAAAGGGTAATACAACAATTTTCTTGTGGTAACCTATGAAATTAAACAATAAAAAAATATTAATATTGAAGTCACATAATCAAAATATACAACAATTACTATATAAGTAAAGCTTGAGTGGGATGATTGTCATCCTACTCATTTAGGTTCAAATTCCCACTAGTAATTGGAGATTAATGGATTTGATTCATTGGTCCATTAAACCTCTTTTAAGATTAATTAACACTCAAGAGCCAACTAGGCCCACCATGAAGAAAGAATAGTAATATAAACATCCAAACACAAATTATATGAGAAAATCTTCCATTTTGAGCTTCCATACCTTAAATGTAGTGCAATTAAACTTCTTCGGTCTTAATCTAGATGTGCTCATCATTAGTTGACAACAAAACTTCCTTTTGCACAAGCTCTCACTCAAACCAATAATAGGTTAAAAAAAAAAAAAAAAACTTATTCTTAACACCTTGGATCTAAGGTGATTGGGGTATGATACCAAATGAAAAGAATAAGAGGCACATAAAATGTTTCCTATACTAAACAATGAGGGAATAATGTACATACAACTAAATAAGCACAATAACAATAATAAACAACATAGAAACATACAACCCTTAAACAATAATTTCCTACATAAAACCTTTTAAGGATTAAGACTCCACAATTGAAAACACATTCAAAAGACTATTCAACAACTATCAAATAGTTACAATACATTATAGAGTCTCCATGCTCTCAACCCGGTGATCCATAACCAACTTCCTACATAGTATAAATGTTGCATGAGGTGGTGTATATGTTGTTGGATTTGAAGCAAATTCAAATATGATAGTGTATACTCCCATGTAGAATTTAATGTTGTGTAGCAAAATGGTTATTGACCGTCCTCAATAAATAGTGTAAAATTTCAAAGAAAATTTCAATATCATAATAATATGTTAAAACATTTTTATTTAAAATATAACCAAATTTTCAATAAATAGTAATAACAAAACCATAAAACATCTATGTTTTTCCAATCGGGTGTACTAAAAACTAATAACAATTAATCAACTAATTATTACCATTCTTTATTTATTATTTATTATTTATTATTGCTCATCATTTAATACCTCTTTAAAAGCCTTTTTATAAGAAAAGAAGAAAAAATAATTTAATGCCCCTTTGTAGGCATTTTTATAAGAGAAGAAGGAACCATCATCCATGACTTATCACTACCCAACATTTATTAAAACCGATAATCTAATTAGTCAACAATTTTCTAACATGATTTTGAATATATTCCTCAAGATTAAAATACTATAAACTTCAATTTTTTGTAAACCTAAAATCAATAAAAAATTTCCAAGTTAATTATTTATATAGATATCATAAAAATTTAGTGAAGAATATTATTGAAATTTGGTGAATATATTCATTATAGTTAGAATTTCAAAACTAGAAAAAAATCAAATTTAACCATTTTAACACTTGTATTTCCATTTTTATAAGTTAATAATATATTATTTTTTAGTTTTTTTCAAATTAGGTTGAGCTTAAGTTGGGGGCTAGTCCCAATGTTGAATGGAAAAATGATCTGCCCACTAGTAAAATACTATCATCAAAATTGTAGAAAGCTTTAATTTCCCAAAAAAATAACTCCCATTTAAATTGATCCCCATCTTATTTAAAACTGTGACTTGATAAAAACTAACACAAACACTGTCATAACCTACTAAACTTAAAGTTACATATATAAAAAAAAAAAATTATTACATGCGTAACACTATCGATACATGATCTTGGTAGTATATTTTACCATGGTAACATAACTGTTATATATAGTTTGATATATCTTAAGTGCTGTCCAGACCCTGGTTGTATGTAGTGAATGGACCCATTGCTCGTCCTTGATTATTCAATTTGCAATGTGTGAAAACGGGACATCTGGCTCTCGGTCCACGTAACCCACCTACTACGCAGATATTTTTCCTCTGGTATCTGAGACATTTAATGTCACAACGCGGCTGCCACTTCCTCGGGATTAACACTGCTATGGGCGGCCTTGATGAGATCCCCAGATCGAACAGTGGAGAGTGTAGTTGTTTTGGCGGCATGGTATATAGGGTTCCAAGCCTGAAGTTTCGGGTCATTTGCTCAGTGTTCTGGCTCCAGAGAGCGGTTCCTCCCTCTGGTGTCTGTCACAGGCCTTTCTGGTTCATTTCTCTGTTCATACGTATGCCACAGTCACACGACCTGACGATGGTGGAGAGCTCGCTGGTCTCTTCTTCCCGAATACTCATCGACAGGCAGGTAAACTATTAATTTGTTTTTATGACCGCTTCTCTTCCACTGAAATTTACAGTTTGATTAATCCGTTAATTGATGTTGGCAGAACCATGTAAGATCCATGAGGTCGCGGGAATGAAAAGGGGCAGCATCTTCCGCCATTCAACTTAAACAGGTAAGTCTCTTTCCGCGGTATGCTTTGTTGGTTGCTGCACATGAAATCGACCTTATACTATTTTTCCTGCCAGGGATGATTGCCAGATCTATTGTTGAAGGCGAGTTAAACCTCTTACGGCAGGGCTCTTATTTTGCTTCATGTTTTAATCCTGGAATCTGATGTCCGGTTACAGGATGCCGAGGGGTTAGATACCCTTAGGGTTTACATATTTTAAGGTTTAAATCTCAGGAGCCGAGTTCAAATCCTGAGCGGCATCCGTTTCCTGTTATAATCATTTAACTTACGCTTGTTTTGTATTTGATAGACTCAGTCACATCGTGACCGCAGCTTAATGTATTTTGGATTTAAGGGTTTATTCCCAGTTTTATCAGTTTCGAACATTCTTAAGTGCCCTGAACGTATTATTGACCATATATTTTTTTTTTAATGATTAATGGAACATGGGTTGTTCACTTTCGCATTACCGTGTGGCAATGATGGCGTACCTAAGATGTTGGTTTAATTGTAAGGGTTTCTTTGTTCGCGGACAGTCCTTTTCTGTTATGACTGTCGTCCTACTTGTGATATAATGTTATAATCATGCATACAGTTTCTTATACGGGTAACTAGATTTCTAGCATGATTCCTCTATGTATTAGCTCCATCGTTGAGGGTAAGCCGTTTTCGGCTAAGTATGATATCGTTCGCCGCGAACTATCATTTATCCCTCTCCGTCCATGATGATACGCGGTCATATGTTCTACCCTTCTACTTTGATTATTGTCTGCTATTATTTAATGGAAAACCCCCTGCGAGGTTAAACATAAATGTTGATTTCTTGTTTTTCTATTTTGGCACTGTACTGTAGCTTCGCGTTACCAGGTGGTATCCACCTGTACATGCCGCCGCCTCTCGACCCACATTGGTCGCAACCGGCATGGTCTTGTTATTGTTTATGATGATCGTATCATGTTATAATTCTTGCAATGCAAAACCCATAAGTTTTCTGAGCGGTTCTGTACAGTTACTAAATTAGAGGGTTTTACCTGTGATAAGGAGTACCATCTATGCTAGCGATTGCATGAGGTTTCTATCCTCTTCTCAGTCTTATATGTATTATTTATGTGTTCTCGGCATTACAGGTACTGCCTGTAATACGCGTTCTCTGTCATTGGTTACCTTTCGGTTTATTGATTATAGCTCTGTAATGCGAGTTCTCTGTCATTGGTTACCTTTCAGTTATTGATTACAGTTTCTTTGTGTTATGCAACTAGAACCGTATCAGTTATCTGCCTTCTCATTTCATATCCAAACACCGGCAGTTAGGTTCATTCTGTTTTATTCATAATCATATAGTTACAGTCTTTTCCATGAATTTCAGTCTCACTAATTCAAAGATAGAAGACTTAATAATGTACTTGCTTATTACCTTCTGACGGTTTCTTTATCATACATGTTTATGCACAGACTAAATGTATGCAGTCTTTAGTTGTCTGTTTTCTTCCTTTTATGATTCCTAACAGTATGCAGAATAGAATACTTGTACAGATAACATGTAGATTTCCATACCAGTTCTCTTTTCTTTCTTTATCATATATCTTTGTATATAGACAAAGTAAGTTATACAGTAACAGTAGTATTTTCATTAACACCAGGTTCTGAGTCAATCATAAATAATGTTACAGTAACTATAACGAAATATCAGTACTGTCAATAACATTTAATCTTCTGGGTCTTATAGATTGAAGATACTTACCTGGTCTCTTGATACTGTCGTTTGCACCCCTACCACCTGCAGAAAATGGTTTAATGCTTGATATCCTCCCAGCCACGAGACCAGCTATCTGTACTGCGTCTCTCCCCCAAGCAATCCTTTGCCGGCCACAGCCTCAGCAATAGGGAGCACTAATGTGCCTGTGCTATTTGGTCCTCACCAGACGTAGCACCTCTCTCTCTTGCTCAGTGCCTTTTTTTCTTTTTCCCGTTTGTTCCAACCACAACCCGGGTCTTTTCCCTTTTCCCCTTTTTCTATGGGAAAGAGAAAACAGTTAGGGTTTTCCCCTTAGTATATTGGCAACTGTTTTTCTTCTATCTTCAAGCATAAAGAGAAAATAACTTTTCATATGAAATTACCATGTACACATAAGTATGCAATTCATATTACTAAATTTCTTTTAACACATAATATCTCCATCAATTTAAGAAAATGTTAATTTCTGTTTAATCTTTAACCACAGGGTAAATAAGTAATTTATTTACGTAAAATGTTTGGTCATTACATCTCCTCCCCCTGAGATTGGACACCGTCTCGGTGTCTCACAGACCCGAACAGGTCTGGGTAAGTCCTTCTCATTAATTCCTCATCTTCCCAAGTGGCCTCGTCAGGCCCAAAATGTCGCCATTGAACTTTAACTTGGGTAATAAATCGTTTCCGCAGTTGCACTTCTCTCCGGTCGAGAATGCTCAGCGGTTCGACCAGAACTTCTCCTTCCGGCTTGACCTGCAATACACAATTTTGTGAGTTAGTTTTTTCCTTTCATGTACAGTTCTAGCGGAATTTATTATAACAATCACCCACCTGAATCTCTTGCCATCGGATAACATGCTTAGGGTCATACACATACTTCTTTAGAACAGAAACATGAAACACGTTATGAACCCGGATGTGACTTGGCAAGGCCAGCTGATACGCTACCGGTCCGACCCTTGCCAAAATTTGGAAGGGTCCACAATATCGTGGTGCCAGCTTGGCACATCCACTCCACTGCAAGGTACTTCTTTTGGCTTGAATCCGGATATACACATGGTCCCCAACCTGAAATTCCTTAAATCTCCTTTTCTGATCAGCAAAATTCTTTTGCCTGTCTTGGGCAGCTTTCAAGTTGACACGTACCCTCTTTACCATATCCTCCATTTCCTTCAGCATCTCAGGGCCTAAACTCAATTTATCTTCTGGTCCTCCCCAACTGGTGGGTGTACGACATTTTCGTCCGTACATAACTTCAAATGGGCTCATTTGCGTCGAGGTATGGTAACCGTTATTATACGCGAACTCTACCAGATGCAAGTAATCTTCCCACCTTGTGGGTTGTTGCATAACATAAGCCCTTAACATATCCTCTACCATCTGGTTTACTCGTTCCGTTTGCCCATCAGTTTGTGGATGGTATGCTGTACTGAAGTTTAGTTGAGTTCCTAGTTCAGCAAACAATGTTTTCCAAAATGCGGATGTGAATTTCACATCACGATCGAAAATTATGATTTTTGGGAGCCCATGTAACTTGAATATATTCTGCATAAAAATATGAGCAATCTGTGCAGCTCTAAATGTGGATTGCACGGGTATGAAATGTGCAGCCTTACTCAGCTTGTCCACTACCACGAAAATGGAATCATTATTTCTTTTTGTCTTGGGTAACCCCATAATGAAATCCATGGAAATGATTTCCCACTTCCATTCTGGAACTGGCAGTGGTTGTAACAATCCTGCTGGGTGTTGATGTTCTGCTTTAATCTGCTGACATTCTAGGCATCGCGACAGGTATTCGACAATGTTTTTCTTCATTCCTGGCCAGAAATATTCTTTCCGGATTGCTGTTATCATTTTCTGATAACCCGGATGACCTGCGTAATGACTAACATGAAATTCATCCATAATCAAGTTTCTGATTCTGCTTTGATTTGGCACATACAACCGTTTTTGGAAATAAATTCTCCCAGCGTCATCTAATTCATATTCTTGTTGGCTGTTTCCTCTAGCAGACTGCTGTATTTGTAATTTTAATTGCTGATATTCAGCATCTTGATCTGCAATTTCCTTTATCATCTCTAGGAAGGGGCTCTTCCACCCACTACTGGAAACTTCATACAAACTTTGTACCTTTCGACTCAAAGCGTCTGCTACCTTATTTTCCTTCCCCTGCAAGTGTTTTATCTCAAAGTCAAAACCACTTAGAAAGTCCACCCACCTTGCTTGTCTAGCGTTTAAGGTAGGCTGGCTGAAATAATTGGTCAAGCTGTGGTGGTTGGTATGCAACAAAAATTTCCTGCCCAAGAGATAATGCCGCCACATCTTCAGGGCATGTATAACAGCAGCCAACTCTAAGTCATAAGCAGAATATTTCTGCTCATGTTCTTTTAGTTTCCGAGATTCGTAAGCTATTACCCTGCCTTCTTGCATCAAGACCCCTCCCAATCCTTCTTTGCTGGCATCCGTGCATACCACGTAATCCTTATTAGGATCCGCTATACTCAGAATAGGTGTCGTGGTGAGCAGATGCTTCAATCGCTCAAAACTTTTCTGGCAATTTGGGGTCCAATGAAACAGCTTCCCTTTCTTCTGCAGTGAGGTAATGGGAAATGCCACCTTAGAAAAACCTTCCACAAATCTCCTATAATACCCTGCCAATCCCATAAAAGATCGGACATCTGCTACATCCTTGGGGACTGACCATTCCAATATAGCTTTTATCTTTTCCGGATCTACCGCAATTCCATCCTTTGTGATTACGTGACCCAAGTATTGTATTTCTTCCTTGAAGAAGTCACACTTACTGAATTTAGCATACAGTTGATGTTCCCGAAGGGTCTGTAATACTATGCGAAGATGTTCATGATGTTCTTCGATGGTGCGTTAATAAATCAAGATATCGTCAATAAATATCAGCACGAACTGATCCAAATAAGGATGGAAAATGCTGTTCATTAGACACATGAAGGTTGCCGGGGCATTGGTGAGCCCAAATGGCAGAACCACAAATTCATAGTGACCATACCTGGTTCTAAAAGCTGTTTTCGCAATGTCTTCATCTTTAATCCTGATCTGATGGTAACCCGACCGTAAATCGATCTTAGAGAACACGGTCGCACCTTTCACTTGGTCGAACAATTCATCTATCCGGGGAAGGGGATACTTGTTTTTAATAGTCAACTTATTCAATTGTCTGTAATCAATACACATCCGGAGGGTGCCGTCTTTCTTCTTCACAAATAACACCGGGGCTCCCCATGGAGACACACTGGG
This sequence comes from Pinus taeda, assembly GCA_000404065.3. Classification (NCBI taxonomy): domain Eukaryota; kingdom Viridiplantae; phylum Streptophyta; class Pinopsida; order Pinales; family Pinaceae; genus Pinus; species Pinus taeda. The sequence goes on from APFE031098229.1 coordinate 21,065, forward strand.
ACGGATGTAGTTCTTCTCCAGTAATTCTTGCAACTGCATTTTTAATTCTGTCAACTCAGGTACACTCATCCTGTAGGGTGCTCGTGACACTGGTGCAGCCCCTGGTACCAACTCTATAGTAAAGTCTATGTTTCTTCGTGGCGGCAGCCCTGGGATCTCCTCCGGAAACACATCTGCAAACTCTTGTATCACCGGAATGTTATCCAAGGATGCTGTCTTGTCCTTAGAATTCGCATAACCCACTTGAATGGCGTATACTTGACAGCCTTTCCGCACACATTTTACTAACTGATTTGCAGTTATTGGTCGAACCTGCACTGGTCGCTTAATTCCCTGCATTTCTTTGTTGTTCCCTTGTTGATCTCTATAATAAATAATTTTGGTTTTACAATCAACTAATGACCAATGCTTTTCCAACCAGTCCATTCCAATTAGGATGTCGTAAGAACCCAGAGGAAGTATGTTCAGGTTAGCTGTTATGGGTTGGTCTGCTATAGTGAAAGAGCAATCGTTGATCTGGGCTGTTACCCGTCGCTTGGCTCCAGTAGCCAATTGCACTAACCAAGGATTTTTAAATTTAGCAGACTGTAAATTACAACGTTCTACTACTTTTGGGTTCACATAACTTAGCGTGGCCCCAGGATCAATCAAAACAGATATGGTAAGGTTTGAAATTTTACCTTCGAACTCGACCATGGTTGGCTGGTACTCCGCCTGTCGATCTTCCAAAGCTGCATTGATTCTGGGTACGCTTCGACCCACTTCACCAACAGTTGAGGCTTCATGAATTTGGGACAACTGTTCAGTCCCCTTTCGCTGTGGGCAATTTTTAATATAGTGGGGTCCCCCACAACCCCAACACTGCACAGGAGGTCTTGTTGTTCCTTCAATACCCAACCTGATTTGTTGTTCGCTGACCTTGGACTCGTTTGCAGATCTGAACTTAGGTGTAGTTTTCGTCGCAAACCTATTGTTTATTCCTTTGCCAGTCCCTTTAACTCCATTGCTGCAATTTCCTTTGATGTTTCCAGCTGTTTTGAAACCCTTCTTCTCACTCCACTTCCTATTAGCAGTTTCTTCTCTTTGTTTGCTTTGCCGATAACAAATTCTAGCCTTGCGGATTACTTCATCCATCGATTTTGGATTATCGAATTCAATTCTCTCTCGCATGTACGGAGGTAAACTGCTAACGAATTGCTGCACCTTTGCCTTTTCTTCCCTTATATATGGCACGTAGCGAAGTAGGGAAGTAAAACGGGTAATGAACTCATCCATAGTCTGTTGTCCCAATCGCAGATCATGGAATTCTCTGGCTTTCTCATCATAGAAACGTTCAGTTAAATATCTTTCCTTAAAGAATTTCTGGAAATTATCCCATGTTATGTTTTGTTCTGTAACCCCTTTTACGATCTTCACCTCTTCCCACCATAAGGTAGCCTTTCCTTGCAGCTGGAAGATAGCCAATCGTGCTTTCAGATTATGATCGTATTCATAAAGCTGGAAATACTTATTCATATTGATTAACCATGCTTCAGCTGCTTCCTCATGTTCTCCATCAAAATGTGGTGGCTTAATCTTGCGGAATTCCCCTTGTAATTCCATCCTCTGTCTTTTCGAGGTTTGCTGTTCGAGTGCATTGTCTGAGCGTTCTTCCTGTTCCTCTGATCCTTCAGGGGGTATATGATGATTCTGCTCTTCTGACATCCTTTGCTGTTGCGCACTAGGATTAGCAGGTAGCTGGTTTTGCCTATCGGACAAACTCTTTAAAATCCTTTCTTGCTCTATTGTCAATCGAGCATTATCTTCCCGTAATCGAGCCATTTCATTCTTCAACTCTTGTACTGTTTCCAGGATGGCTTGATTTATAATTCTAGCTTCTTCTCCAAGTTGTACCCACAACTCTGGGGTATTTTCTGCTCCGGTCATGCCCTGTCCTATTACAGGTCGTCGGGACGTATTCTTTGCCCTCCTCATGTCTTCCACTCTTCAGAGCTCACTCCTGTAAAAGAAAACCATTCAAAAGTAATAATGGAATGATTAACTGTTAATTCATTTACCATAGGATCCATTCATTATTGTCTTGCCCAGAGGCCACAGTGCTGTATCTGGGCTCTGATACCATATGTCATAACCTACTAAACTTAAAGTTACATATATAAAAAAAAAAAATTATTACATGCGTAACACTATCGATACATGATCTTGGTAGTATATTTTACCATGGTAACATAACTGTTATATATAGTTTGATATATCTTAAGTGCTGTCCGGACCCTGGTTGTATGTAGTGAACGGACCCATTGCTCATCCTTGATTATTCAATTTGCAATGTGTGAAAACGGGACATCTGGCTCTCGGTCCACGTAACCCACCTACTACGCAGATATTTTTCCTCTGGTAGCTGATACATTTAATGTCACAACGCGGCTGCCACTTCCTCGGGATTAACACTGCTATGGGCGGCCTTGATGAGATCCCCAGATCGGACGGTGGAGAGTGTAGTTGTTTTGGCGGCATGGTATATAGGGTTCCAAGCCTGAAGTTTCGGGTCATTTGCTCAGTGTTCTGGCTCCAGAGAGCGGTTCCTCCCTCCGGTGTCTGTCACAGGCCTTTCTGGTTCATTTCTCTATTCATACGTATGCCACAGTCACACGACCTGACGATGGTGGAGAGCTCGCTGGTCTCTTCTTCCCGAATACTCATCGACAGGCAGGTAAACTATTAATTTGTTTTTATGACCGCTTCTCTTCCACTGAAATTTACAGTTTGATTAATCCGTTAATTGATGTTGGCAGAACCATGTAAGATCCATGAGGTCGCGGGAATGAAAAGGGGCAGCGTCTTCCGCCATTCAACTTAAACAGGTAAGTCTCTTTCCGCGGTATGCTTTTTTGGTTGCTGCACATGAAATCGACCTTATACTATTTTTCCTGCCAGGGATGATTGCCAGATCTATTGTTGAAGGCGAGTTAAACCTCTTACGGCAGGGCTCTTATTTTGCTTCATGTTTTAATCCTGGAATTTGATGTCCGGTTACAGGATGCCGAGGGGTTAGATACCCTTAGGGTTTACATATTTTAAGGTTTAAATCTCAGGAGCCGAGTTCAAATCCTGAGCGGCATCCGTTTCCTGTTATAATCATTTAACTTACGCTTGTTTTATATTTGATAGACTCAGTCACATCGTGACCGCAGCTTAATGTATTTTGGATTTAAGGGTTTATTCCCAGTTTTATCAGTTTCGAACATTCTTAAGTGCCCTGAACGTATTATTGACCATATATATTTTTTTTTAATGATTAATGGAACATGGGTTGTTCACTTTCGCATTACCGTGTGGCAATGATGGCGTACCTAAGATGTTGGTTTAATTGTAAGGGTTTCTTTGTTCGCGGACAGTCCTTTTCTGTTATGACTGTCGTCCTACTTGTGATATAATGTTATAATCATGCATACAGTTTCTTATACGGGTAACTAGATTTCTAGCATGATTCCTCTATGTATTAGCTCCATCGTTGAGGGTAAGCCGTTTTCGGCTAAGTATGATATCGTTCGCCGCGAACTATCATTTATCCCTCTCCGTCCATGATGATACGCGGTCATATGTTCTACCCTTCTACTTTGATTATTGTCTGCTATTATTTAATGGAAAACCCCCTGCGAGGTTAAACATAAATGTTGATTTCTTGTTTTTCTATTTTGGCACTGTACTGTAGCTTCGCGTTACCAGGTGGTATCCACCTGTACATGCCGCCGCCTCTCGACCCACATTGGTCGCAACCGGCATGGTCTTGTTATTGTTTATGATGATCGTATCATGTTATAATTCTTGCAATGCAAAACCCATAAGTTTTCTGAGCGGTTCTGTACAGTTACTAAATTAGAGGGTTTTACCTGTGATAAGGAGTACCATCTATGCTAGCAATTGCATGAGGTTTCTATCCTCTTCTCAGTCTTATATGTATTATTTATGTGTTCTCGGCATTACAGGTACTGCCTGTAATACGCGTTCTCTGTCATTGGTTACCTTTCGGTTTATTGATTATAGCTCTGTAATGCGAGTTCTCTGTCATTGGTTACCTTTCAGTTATTGATTACAGTTTCTCTGTGTTATGCAACTAGAACCGTATCAGTTATCTACCTTCTCATTTCATATCCGAACACCGGCAGTTAGGTTCATTCTGTTTTATTCATAATCATATAGTTACAGTCTTTTCCATGAATTTCAGTCTCACTAATTCAAAGATAGAAGACTTAATAATGTACTTGCTTATTACCTTCTGACGGTTTCTTTATCATACATGTTTATGCACAGACTAAATGTATGCAGTCTTTAGTTGTCTGTTTTCTTCCTTTTATGATTCCTAACAGTATGCAGAATAGAATACTTGTACATATAACATGTAGATTTCCATACCAGTTCTCTTTTCTTTCTTTATCATATATCTTTGTATATAGACAAAGTAAGTTATACAGTAACAGTAGTATTTTCATTAACACCAGGTTCTGAGTCAATCATAAATAATGTTACAGTAACTATAACGAAATATCAGTACTGTCAATAACATTTAATCTTCTGGGTCTTATAGATTGAAGATACTTACCTGGTCTCTTGATACTGTCGTTTGCACCCCTACCACCTGCAGAAAATGGTTTAATGCTTGATATCCTCCCAGCCACGAGACCAGCTATCTGTACTGCGTCTCTCCCCCAAGCAATCCTTTGCCGGCCACAGCCTCAGCAATAGGGAGCACTAATGTGCCTGTGCTATTTGGTCCTCACCAGACGTAGCACCTCTCTCTCTTGCTCAGTGCCTTTTTTTCTTTTTCCCGTTTGTTCCAACCACAACCCGGGTCTTTTCCCTTTTCCCCTTTTTCTATGGGAAAGAGAAAACAGTTAGGGTTTTCCCCTTAGTATATTGGCAACTGTTTTTCTTCTATCTTCAAGCATAAAGAGAAAATAACTTTTCATATGAAATTACCATGTACACATAAGTATGCAATTCATATTACTAAATTTCTTTTAACACATAATATCTCCATCAATTTAAGAAAATGTTAATTTCTGTTTAATCTTTAACCACAGGGTAAATAAGTAATTTATTTACGTAAAATGTTTGGTCATTACAAACACTAATTAAACTACACCCATAAATTTATATATATATAACTTTTTTACAAACATGTGCCTATCAAATTTTATCCCAAACCCAACCAATTAAATTACCAAAATTATAACCCACCAAACTATCTCAATCCCAAATACCACCCTTGAAATTCGAAAAAAGGCACTCAAAAAGTTTCCCAAATACCATACTCGAAAGTTGAAGAAGGCACTAAAAAGTTTCCCAAAATATAAAAAAGAAGTCAAAGCAACCGCACAACTACGTTGCCAAATTAGATACTCAACTGGAAAAACAGAGGCCACAGAACATTCCATTCCTTTTCCACCCACGTTTCCACTGCCCTCATTTCCAACAACCTCTGCTCTGTTCGAATAACTACGGCCGACAGACACTCAACTATTTGTGAGTCCACCCAACGCCTCAGGGACGCTGGCAAGAAAACTTTGACCTTGGAAAGCAACCTTAACCTCGAACCCATCTGTCTGATCATCTGCTCTGTCGGTCAGCCCACTTCCCCTTTTCCGGCCAGGGGATCAAACTTGGCCTATAGGCATCATACGATGTGTTACACTACTCTTCACTGAAAATCTCTTTTCAATAAATCGTTTGAGTTTAGAATGTTTTTTAGACATTGATTTAACATTGTTGTGGAGCCACGTAAATTTGAAAAATCTTTCAAAAATACATACCATGTTGGAAGAAATTTTCCAAAATATTTATAAACTAATACTATTATATAAATTAAATTTTAATAAAAATTGATAAACAATATTATGGTGTTATGGGCCTAAACCACTTTTTCGAAGACAAATCAACATTTAAGGGCCTATTTCACTTTGCTTTCCAAAAGTAAAGTAAAGTTCACACATTATGAAGACATGAGGGGAATCAATATAGGTTGAGAAACATAATCAGGAGGTCGCAATTACCCAAGAAGGAAATAGAAGAGAGGACATTATTATCAACAACAGTGTAATATTTCACATAGAAATTTTACATAGATAATCAAAGATATGCACAAAAATAACAACACAATAAATTTCAGCAAACACCCATGAGCAAAAAATTTCTCTGGAACACCCAAAATTACCAATTTTTATTATAAATACACTGTTGGAGTACAATAAAATTGGAAGGAGTGTGCCTAGGTTTGATCAAGGCAAGCTACAAGCCCCAAGTGATCAATCTCCCAATGTCCAACTGTTGCAATACTTTGACTCTCTAGAAATCTGCACTGACAGAAATTTTTCTTCATTGTTGGCTCACTTGGCACCCTGATTTTGGCCCTCAAAATTGCCCACAAAATTCTATAAATTTAGGGATATGATCCTTGTCAAAACCCCAGAAAAACCTAGAAAGAGATTTCTCTAGTTTTGACCCTCCAAATTCGACCCCAAATAGCTTGGTCCTCCTCAAATACCAGAATGTTTCACCTGTAGCCGAAAATGATGAATTGTTGCTCTAAAATGCTGGAAATTTCTCCACAATCTCCCTCCAAATGAAATCCTAACAACTCAACCCCTAAATCCTCCAACTGACACTCCACATAACAATCACCCAAGAGAACTGCGTAGGCATGTGAGAGATGATGCAGTAGCAAGCATCAATAATTCGTACAACAATAAGGGACTGAATATTTTGTGCTCAAGAATGCTCGGTTCACCTTGAAATTGTAGCCACAAACCCCTTTCAAAAACTAAGCCCAGAAAGTGACGCAGATTCCCCAGCTAACTAACAATTCGCCCTACTATAAGAATGAGGATTTCAAGCCCGAATATTACCCAAAAAATTCTATAAAATTAGCTAGAGACTCCTCTCAATAAACCTACAAAAACCCAGAAAAGGTTTGGGCTGAATCCAATGTGCCTCGGTGACCCCAAAAAATGTATATGGTTCTAACTAGCTTGAAAAACATCCTGTAGAAATAATTTTGTTGTAGAAGGCCAATCAATTACCGGAAAACTCTTCTCCAAAGCTCCTTACTCCCCTAGGGTGACACCCGAAGTTCACCGAAGGTAGAGGTGGAATTTCCGCTCGGAAATCCCTTGTGTTGAATAACACGGTTGCCTTAGCTAAGCAGCTCAAGAGAACTAATGTTGAAATTGTAAAATGACCAAAGATGTCCCAAATGAGAGCCTCCTTGCTCTATTTATAATTGTTGGCCTCTCTCTCACTTGGTGGCCCCCACTTTCCACTAGTTCATCCCCTTTCTTTTTCTCTCTCTTGCTCCACAAGTGTGCATTCCCTTTTTGTCTCTCTTGTGGCCCCCACCTGCCAGTGAGTTGCAATATTTCTTTTTCACCCAAGCTCCTCAAGCCGAAATCATATCTAAAACTTGAACTACAAAATTTTGCTATGCCTAGCACCTCCCCAATAAACATTGTTAATCTCATCAAAAGAAAAAATCAAAATTGAGGATATTACAGTAATCCTCGCCAAAAATTGCTTATCCTCAAACAATGCATGAACAAGAATCCTCTCTAGTTGTTGATCTCCACTGTTACTGCAAACTATTCCAGGGTCCCAGATATGACATTGAATCAACCGTGACATTTGCACTATCCTGTCATGAAGGAATCCCTCAATACCAGGATCCCAAGCCATCATGTCCAATGTGAATCTCCCCTTACTCCACTCACTATCTTGCCATGTATATGTACCAGAAGCCCTCTGGATACTATAAATGAGTAGGAAATCACGATTATGATAATGTAGCACTTTGTCCAACTCTGCATGAAGTTTCCCTATTTAGTGGTCCATCTCATACACTCCTAGAGTAAACTCCTTAAGATACCACCCAATCCCTGCAGAGATAAAGTCTCACTCGCATGAGCTTCCCCTGATATCTTCGTGCTGATGCCCCCACCATGCAGATGAAGTCCCCCATGCCATCAATGAATCACTAAATCCCAATGGAAGATCATAATGATCTCCCCCTATATAAATCGGTTCATCCCCAAGGGTAGTTGTATTGCCAAATTCTATGATGCTTGGATCCCATGCTAGTCTAAAATGGGTTCCACCATGTTTTCGTTGCGAAAATCTAACCATGACAATATGCCCGTCATGTGCAAGTTGTATCCTCTTCTCCTAGGACCTGATGGAAAAATATCTATAGAGCCCCAATGCATTTGGCCCAAGAATCTCCATGATGTCATGACCTATCCATCAAACACTCACCCTAATCCGTAGCAGCAACAAGGAAAACCAACTTTTCCATGTGACAAAGGCTTCAATGCTCCCCCACATGTCAAACTAAGTGTGAGTTGGGTTATCCTCTGTCCTGATCCCACTCATCACAAAACAGAGTGTCCCATCAATTAACCAACTCCCCAGATTCCATAGCCAGAATGGTTGCAACATAGTCCCGACAGTTGTTGGCACTAACCTGTACCACGTCTCAAGACCATGTGTGCAATCAATATATGGACTCCCTACATCACAAACCAATCTAGTGCGTGTGAAATTACCCTTCGTTGGCCATACCCCATTGTGGGATCTGTCATCTTGCCTCTTGAAAGCGCTCCCAAACACTGCCTGGAGTCTAAACATCCGTCTGCAAGTAAGGTCCACCAACCATTGTAGATGCTCATTAGACACCTCAGAATGTTTTGCCAAAAGGGGGCCATGCATCTCCCTGAGTGTGGGCTCAAGGGTGGTGCAAGTGTTACCTCTACAGAAGATCGAACTACCCCCAAGCATGCATCCACCAACTCGTGCCATGACCATATGCCACAACTGGAAAGTCTCTCTCCTGATGCACCATGTCTCGTCCAATTGTCTCAAATCATCCTCTAGGGTCTTGTTACTCATGATGCGAGCATCAAGAGACGATATCCAAGTCCACTGTGTCAGTGTGAAATGCTAGAGATTGAAAAATGGAAGCTCATAGTCGGCCTTGTCATCAACTCGTTCTCCAAATCTGAGTGTGCCAAACCCAGAGGTCAGATGCCATTGTTAGGAGATCTCTCTGGCGAAAACAATTTAACAACTTGTCGTGCATCATCATCCTCTACTGCACTCAAATACGTACCCTTAAACTCCTCTACATAGCATTGAACTCCATGGCACAACTCTATGCACAACTGGATACAAAAACTCAATGCCATGCCACCATGTACCATAAGGCATCCCATATGTGCCCATGCATCCACCACTCTACTAGTACACCCACCACAATGTGATCTACACCTCCTCATCTACCCAGGTACACCTATGTCGCCCAACGCCTCACATGCAATCAAGAATAACACTACCATGTCGAACCTTAATAGCTCTAGTACCCAATACATCAATGAGAGAGAATTGTCTCCTTATGATTCCCTGTTTGGTGGCCTGACAATGCCACCTCCTCCTACCAACCCCTGTTAGAGTAGTCTAATCATCCTACAATCCCATGTCAACCCAACATGCCATGACAACTCATGAAATCTTCTTGCCGCTCTGTCAATCCATCCTGTAATTAGTGCTCTCAAGAAATTTGAATGGGATATGGAAAGGTGTGTGTGCCCAACCACTATGTACACCATGCACTACTACCATCACCTACCGACTCCACGATGTGATGGAGAATCCCACTAGGATCCCAGCGACAGTTTGGCTCTCGAGCCCCTCTGGTAACCACAACCTCTGCTGAAGTATGGCCATGGATGCATCTAACCTCCTAGCTAGCTCCACCGGATACTAACTCAATATCTATTGCCATCCAACGCTGAGAGAGGGATCAAACACATGAGCAACCATACAGGGAACATGTCCTCCATCGTGTGAATGTTGCACCCTGCACAGCTCGTGTCGCCCCATCTCACTAGTCTGGAAAATCCATGTAATCTACCTAGGTAATGCGACCTCTCTCTCACCAACATGCAGAGGTGGCCCAATATTGCCACAAACCTCATCGATGTATGCCTGAAGGGGACTGTCATCTGAAAGTATGACATCTTTGTTGGCTTCCGATGCATCTGACTGCTCCTCATTGATGGTCGACTCTAAGGATGGATGTTCATCCTCCTCCACCATGGGCTCAACATGAGCCACTAAATGTCCCTCCAAAGATAGCTCATCATGCATAACATCCTCAACAATCAGTGATAGGTAGCTATCGTCTGGAAACTCTGTCACAGATGCCTCTATACCTGTCAACTCCTCATCAATGGTGGATATGTCTCCCGACACATCATCAACCTCTTACGTGTTGTTATCACCTGAAAACTCGGACATGACCCTGGACACCTCATCAATGGATCCCTCAACAATGGAAGACATCTCGTCCATGGGTGGCTCCTCATCAACAAATGGCCCTCTGAGTGTATGCTCTACTCTCTACACTAGGGTGTCAACCGGAGCTACTAAAGATATTTCCAACAAGGGCGACTCGTGCATCACATTAGACACATTGATACGCTCCTCACACTCCTGTGTGCCCACAATCTCATGCTCAACCTCCTGCTCATGCTCCTGATATCTAAAGTCAGGTCTCCACCAACAAAAACGCCTTTCAGTCTCATCCTCTAATTTTCCTCCTCTATGCTCCTCAAATGAGAAAGCCCTCTTGATCCTAGGATCCAACTCCTCACACTCATTAATCTTATCCATGGAGGGCCTCATCAAATCTGCAAAGGTGTCTGGTTCCCTCTCCTTCTCTAGTTCACCCAGAAATGAGGCATGGTAGGTCGGCTGGGATGGCCATGGTTATTGTTTTGTTGAATTGAGTGTGCATGTGTGTGGCTTCTTTGTTGGTTATGTCTCAACATCCCCATCATTTGTTGCATCCTCTCTAGGAATTTTTGGTTTTGCCTCCTCAACAATCGGTTCTCCCTCATCAGCTCCTCCATGATCCTTTTTGTACTCTTCCCTTTTGGAGTCGTCAGAATGCCCATAAATTCACCAGTCACTGTGAATGCATGGTCAAATCCTCCATGATCTTGCTGGCTCCCCCACAGCTAGCCAAGATCATGCTCCGATACCACTGTAATATTCCAAATAGAAATTTTACAGAGATAATCGAAGACATGCACAAAAATAACAACACAACAAATTTCAGCAAACACCCATGGACAAAAAATTGCTTTGGAACACTTAAAATGACCAATTTTTATTATAAATAAACTGCTGGAGTACAATAAAATTGGATGGAGTGTGATTGGGTTTGCTCAAGGTAAGATACAAGCCCCAATTGATCAATCTCCCAATGTCCAACTGTGGCAATACTTTGACCCTCCAGAAATTTGTGTTGGCCCAATTTTTCTTCATTGCTAGCTGACTTGGCACCCTGATTTGGCCCCTCAAAACTGCCCAGAAAATTCTGTAAATTTGGGGATGTGATCCTTGTCAAAAACCTAGAAAAACCCAGAAACGGTTTTCACTGGTTTTGAACCGCCAAATTCGACCCCAAATAACTTGGCCCTCTTCAAAATACCACAATGGTTTACTTGTAGCCGAAAATGATGAATTGTTGCTCCAAAATGCTAGCAATATCCCCACAATCTCCCTCCAAATAAAATCCTAATAACTTAGCCCCTAAATCCTCCAATTGACACTCCACACAATAATCACCCAAGAGAATTGTGTGGGCATGTGAGAGATGATGTAGTAGCAAGCTTCAACAATTCGTCCAGCAGTAAGAGACTAAATATTCTATGCTCAAGAATGCTCGGATCACCTTGAAATTGTAGCCATAAACCCCTCTCCAAAACCCCATAAATACCCAGAAAGTATTTGGTACAACTCCAAGCCAAAACTGAGCCCACCAAGTGATGCAGATTCGCGAGCTAACTAGCAATTCACCCTGCTATAAGAATGAGGATTTCAGGCCCGAATATTACCCGAAAATTTCTATAAAATTCGTTGGAGATTCCTCTCAATAAACCTACAAAAACCCAGAAAAGGTTTGGGCTGAATCCAATGTGCCCTGGTGACCCCAAGAAATGTGTATGGTTCTAACTAGCTGGAAAAATGCCCTGTAGAAATAATTCTATTGTAGAAGGCCAATCAATTACTGGAAAAATCTCCTCCAAAATTCCTTACTCCCCTAGGGTGACATTCGAAGTTCACTGAAGGTAGAGGTGGAATTTCCACTCAGAAATACCTTGTCCTTGTGTTGAACCTATGGTTTTAGCAACCACTAGTCGCTTTATGACACCACCACCACCACCACCTCAGCCATTGACAGAGGAAATCCAACCAATACTCTTCCAACCTTGTCCATCCCAATGCACTGTGCTCTCTAGGGTCCCAAGTTACGGGCAGAAAGCAAATTCTAGGAGCTTTGTGAATCTCTCTACTAGAAATTCTCGTAGGATGAGTCTCCTCTTTTGTAGAGAACCAGACAATGGTTCCAAGGAGACTCCACACATACTCTACCAAGACCCCTGTTGTTCCACAATTCATCTCCTGGCTTACGAAAATTAGCACCATTCGTAGAATCCTTATAGTTATACAATACATCGCCTCTAGATCTTTCCTTGGGCCGCTTCCCAAAGCCTCTCGCTTACTATCCACCTGCATTGAAGTTGCCACATGTGGTGGGAGTTATGCTCCCTGTCCTGGGAATGCTATGGGGACTCACCCCCATCGGGGGAACCTTCTCCTTATACACTCAGTTCTCTAGGCATTGCATTGTCTTTTGACCTAAGTTTGGAGGCTAGCCCAGAGCAAGGTCTTGGGAATTCTTGAGGGTGCTCTAATTAGCTAGCCAATCAACTATTTTATTTCCTTCTGGTTTAGTGTGTGTTGTAATTACATGTTAGATCCCTATACTACTAGTGTAACCCCTTATTGTTATTAGTACAACTCCTTTATTATATTGTTGTGTCCATGTAATCCCCATATTGTTATTATTGTGCCCCATAGAAGCTCACTATTGTTATTATTATGCCCTTACATTATTATTGTTATGTCGGCTCTGATTATATTATGACCCCTTAGACTCCTATATATAGAAAGGAGGTCTTGTCATTTGTATCATCCAATAATTGTTCATTTGTGTAATGTAAAGGAGGTTGCCCCCTCAAAGAGGCTTATTTCTAAGGAGTTGATCTATCTTTTCTATCTTTTTGTGAGTTGGTTTCATAACATTTGGTATCATAGTTTTGGATTCTAGGGTTTCGCTGCTCCAAACAGGTCATTATGGTATTTTCGCTATAACTTTTTTTCTACGACGTTTCAGAAGCTAAAAAAAAAAAAACCCATTGGAGAAGCAATCTTGCTGAACTGCGCTTCCGAATTTCAGATCTTGTCTCACTATAGTTTCAGAGATATGTGTGAGGAAGTTAGGGTTTTTGCAAGCTCCAGAATTTCATCTAAAATAGGTCATCATGGTATTTTCATTATAACCTTTTCGCTAAGAAGTTTCAGAAGCTAAAGAAAAAAACCCATTTGAGAAGAAACCATTTTGAATCTCGGGTCCTAATTTTAGATTTTGTCTCGCTATATTTTGGGATATATGATCTGAGGAAGTTAGGGTTTCTGCAGACTCCCGAATTACATCCTAAACAGGTGACCTTGGGAAAATCGTCATAACTTTATCTCTGAGAAACAAATTGAAATTTTGTAAGAAGTTACAGAAAGAAGATGGGCTATAGTTTTCTGTGCATATTTTTCAGATCCGAAGGTCAAAACAGTGACACGTGGCACATTGTACAAGTTCGCTCTATTGAAACATTATATAATAAGGTCATCTTAGGAGATTGGGAATAACTCTTTCTTGGAGAATCAAATTCTGATCAGACTTGTGGGGTTAGAAAGAGGACTTAGAGGGCTACTGCAGGAAACAATTTCAGAACTTTGAGATCTGAAAGTACAGAGTTACAGTGATTTCAAGATCGAGTTCCTGAAATCAAGAAAAGGCGATATGAGGAAGATCGATGGAAAGGATCCAGTAAATTGGATACTACAGATGGAGCAATATTTTGATCTACATGGTGTACCACTGTTACAAAAGGTCTGCATTGCATCTTCATATTTAGAACCGAATCAATTTTTATGGTATAAAGGGCTTTGTTCTCGTAAACAACTTGTTATGTGGTCAATTTTCACGGAGAAAACGATAACATTATGAGGATACAAAGAGCAACATCACAACAATTGGAAGAAAAAAAGAGAAAAAGGGCTTTGTTACAAAGTGGAAAGCAAAATTATGGCAACAAGGAAGTTGGTTCACAAATGTAAAGATGGAAGTGTTGTTTCTCCTAGCCTTCCATAACCTACAAGGGTTACACCACAACAATTGGAAGAAAAAAGAGAAAAAGGGCTTTGTTGCAATTGTGATAACAAATACATTAAAGGTCATAAGTGTGCTGAGAAGAAATTATTTTACATTGATTGTGGAGAGGAGGAAGAAAAGGATCAAGAAACATCAAAATAAGAGTATATACACCAGGAACCAACCCTAGAAAAAGAAGAAATGAATCCAACCATATCTTGTAAAGCATTGGAAGTAATTACCACTCCTAAAACTCTCAAGATAGAAGGACATATCAAGAAGAAAAAGGTTCAAGAAGTGAAAGATCACATCGAGAAAGAAGAAATGAATCCGACCATATCTTGTAATGCATTGCACGAAATTACCACCCCTCAAACTATCAATATAGAAGGACATATCAAGAAGAAAAATGTTCAATAATTGAAAGATCACATCGAGTCTCATGAAATTAATTCGACCATATCTTGTAATGCATTGGAAGAAATTACCACTCCTCAAACTATGAAGATAGAAGGACATATCAAGAAGAAAAAGGTAAGAGTGTTGATTGATTCGAGCAGTACCCATAATTTTATTGATTGTAAGATAGCCAAGGAATTGAATCGCTACCTATATCTAGCACCGGAGTGTCAAGTGATGGTTGCAAATGGAGGAACCATAAATTGCTTTGGAAAGTGCCATAATATCAAGCTATCCATGGGAGAATATGTATTGAATAGCCCAATGCTTTCATTCCAATGGGTGGTGCTGATGTTTTACTAGGAGTCCAATGGCTACAATCTTTGGGTACAATAGCTTTTAGTTTTCAAGAACTTTTCTTGAAATTTTTTTGGGAAGGAAAGGAAGTTGAATTGAGGGGTATCGAAGGAAAACCTGGAAAGGTAATCAAATCTAACAGCATGAAAAAGCTTCTAAATAAAGAACAATGGGGTGTAATTGCACAATTATGTTCACTAGAGGATCCCACATCGAAATCATGTATTTCTCCAGATATCCAAAACATTTTGGACAATCATTCCAAGGTATTTGAGACTCCCAAAGGCCTCCCACCTATTCGTGATCATGATCATGCTATTCATCTGATTCCATGAAGTGTTCCTCCAAACATCAGACCTTACATATATCCATATGCCCAAAGGAGTGGGAACTCATTCAAAAGTTGCTAAAGATCCCAGTTCAAATAGTATTGCAAGAACTTGACAATGAAGGAAAAATCATATTGGAACCTGAAGCATTCATAGAATCGAGAAATCGAAAGCTACGAAATACATCAATTTCAGAGTATCTCATCAAGTGGAAGAACTTACTCGCTGAAGATTCGACATGGGAGGACAAGAATTTATACAAAAGCATTAAGAACTACTCAAGCGTTGAGGACAACACTTTTTGAAGGAGAGGGGCATGTTAGATCCCTATTCTACTAGTGTAACCCCTTATTGTTATTAGTATAACCCCCTTATTATATTGTTGTGCCCATGTAGTCCCCATATTGTTATTATTGTGCCCCATAGAAGCTCACTATTGTTATTATTGTGCCCTTTACATTATTATTGTTATGTCGGCTCTGATTATATTATGACCCCTTAGACTCCTATATATAGAAAGGAAGTCTTGTCATTTGTATCATCCAAGAATTGTTCATTTGTGTAATGTAAAGGAGGTTGCCCCCTCGAAGAAGCTTATTTCTAAGGCGTTGATCTATCTTTTTGTGAGCTGGTTTCATAACATTACATAAGGTAAGGATAGCAAGAGATCTTTAATATGAGAACTATGGGCCTCGAGGCGCCAACGACATATTACTTTTTCCACTGGTGCTCCATGAATGATCTTTTGGATTTCCTTAATCACAAGCTCTTAATACCCTGAGATCTGAATCTTATGAAGATTCATTCATTGGGCCAACTTCAACACTTTTTCAAGGGTAGTCAGTTTCGCCACATTATTTGTCGTATATCCACATGGCCCCATGAAGAAATCTATTGGCTGACCCATGTTGTCTCTGAGAATCTCACCTGCTCTGACAGAGTCGAGATTCCCTTTCGAGGCACCATCAAAATTGATTTTAATAAAGCCCTTCGGGGGGGATGAATGTAGTCGGAGAGTGAACTCGATCGTTAGGTGTAACACACTCCTCCCACATCTACCCAAGTAACCATGCCAACCGGGTAAACATGCAATGAGAGACTACTATGATTGGATTCGACCTCCTATGTGACCTTAAGGAAGTGGAACCGAACTCCAACGTCACATGCACTAGCAAATTCATGAGAACATGGTTATGTAGGAACGAGAGCTCGAGAAACGGGAACGCAACAGGCAATTGGAGGACGAGGTGGATGCACTGTGACATTAGCTAGAAAATCTGAAGGTTAAAGTGAAAACCATGGAGGAAGGCATGGATGAAAACATGGAGGGCGTGACAGATTAGGAGAATTTCAAAGGCTCAGAAGATGCTTCTCCTGGCCTGAATCTTAACTGCTAAGCTCCAATGGACACCTAATCTCCTCTGTTTTGTTTTTATGTTTTTATCAGCATGATGAATTATAAATGTATATACCTTCTATCTCAATTTTGTCGAAGTTATATCGGTAAATACCCCAGAATGGGAATTTTTTGTAGGCGAGATAGCCATATCTACTGCAACAGATTAGATGGACAAATAAATCATTACCAGCTTGTAGAAGCATGGATAAATTGTTGTAAAACCTTGATTTTGTTGCGAACGAGTGGGACTTTTTAATATATAACTATACTCACTCTGGTTAAAAAATTTTAATATAAATGTAAAGTAATAAATAGATTAATTAATTAATAAATAAATCAAACTTAGATTAGGATTTTAAAATAAAACGAACCATCCAATTTAATAATTTCAACAATTTCAACACTAATTTTAATATTTTTGATTGAAAATATTAATTCTTACCTATATAAATTTTTTTTAAATAAAGAAAAAATCAAACATTGATTTATAATTAAATCAAGTTTATATGTAATTGTGATAGACAACATCTTCACACCATCATTCACAACAATGTATCAATGACTTGAAAACGAGCCCTTTATAAACAGGTATCCAAGCATGATAAAATTAGGCATCGTCCTCTTGATCATCACACCAACCATATATAATTTAATATGGAAAAGACCACTGAAAAATTAACTTACAACAAGTAATTTCCCAGTCAAATTCAGTTGTTTTTTAATGGTAGAAATGTATTCAACACCATTAAGAACATCCAGAACACCCAAAATTCTAAAACTTAATAACTATAACCATCATCTAAAAAACAATCCACCAAATTTCTTCAAAATACACTAAATTTTTTAAAAATTTCCAACAAAACAAATCACAAATTTAAACAAATCTATTCTATTTATCCCTAAATCACACTATTTTTCCTAAAAAATATCACCAAATTAAACTACTTTATCAAATTCATCCCCAAATCAAACTCTAAGGACATCCTCCTTGACCCTTTACATGCCTTGCACCTATCCTTCAACAAGACAAGTATTTAGGCTAAACAGTTTCACCCACCCTCCCTGTGATGTATATGTGGGTGGCAGTGTGGCGCACACACAGCGTAATCAACTCACCCCAACCAATAGCCGTACGAATATCCGAATCGAGTTGAGGAATTAAAATGTTGGTAGTCCGTACAATGACAATACTTGAAAACCACTACTCATCATCGTTCACCAATTAAATATTGAATTGGATCAACGCACTACTCTGCGCCCAACGTTCTCCTTTCAAACAACCTGTGCTCTTCTGTAATAACACAACTGGACACGCGGCGTTCAGCTGAAAACACGTCATACATGTCCCATTGCACTCACGTATTTTTGACCCTACTCATCGTCGTAGGGTCGCTGGCCAGAAAATTCCAACACCGGAAAACCAACGGCAGGTGACTTGGGCGGCCAAGAAAGCAAGAAAAAGCACCGGAGGGCGGAGGCTCACACAGAAAAGCATGATTTATTTAGGTAGCTTTTCAAGAAAAGCTGAAAACACGTCATACATGTCCCATTGCACTCACGTATTTTTGACCCTACTCATCGTCGTAGGGTCGCTGGCCAGAAAATTCCAACACCGGAAAACCAACGGCAGGTGACTTGAGCGGCCAAGAAAGCAAGAAAAAGCACCGGAGGGCGGAGGCTCACACAGAAAAGCATGATTTATTTAGGTAGCTTTTCAAGAAAATCAACTCCAACCTATCACTGCAGCTTTCCTTATTCGCCTCTCTTCCCTCGAGGCCTTTATAAATAACCTCAAAACACCACCACCAATAGCCTTGCTGTGTGCACGATTCAAAAAGACATTCTCGTGTATTGAACTGGGAGGTAATGGGAATCGAATTAGAGACGGGCAGACCCCAGGAAGAGGGCTGGGTGACGGGTGCCATTCTTGGGGCCGGGGCATACGGAACAGTCAGCCTTGCCGTGAGCAGGTCCAATGGCCAACTCTTTGCAATCAAATCTGCAGCCGGCTCTAGTGTCGCTTTGGAAAATGAGTACCAGATTTTGCGGTGCCTCGATTGTCCATACATCCTTCGCTGCCTGGGGCACAATTACAGCTTCGAAAACGGTGCAGAGGTGCAGAATTTATTCTTAGAGTACATGCCAGGTGGCAGCTTGGTGGATCTACTGAGAAAGCTTGGAGGGACGCTGAACGAAACAGTGATCAGAGCATACACACGCGGCATCCTATGTGGACTCCATTACCTACACAGTCAGGGGATTGTGCACTGTGATATCAAGGGGAAGAACATTCTTGTCGATTCCAATGGTGTGAAGCTTGCTGACTTTGGTTCTGCTAAGAGGGTTGATGATGAGGAGAAGTGCGAGGAGGCCCTGCAATTGAGGGGAACCCCTCAGTGGATGGCTCCAGAGGTGGTGAACCAGGTGGAGCAAGGGCCTGCTTCTGATATTTGGTCTCTCGCCTGCACTGTGCTTGAAATGGCCACTGGCAGGCCTCCATGGAGCCACGTCTCCAGTCCCCTCGCCGCAATGTATCGAATTGGATGCACAGAGGAGCTGCCTGGGTTGCCTGGATGTCTTTCACCTCAGATTCGGGATTTCCTAGAGAAATGCTTTCGGAGAGATCCCAAGAAGAGGTGGACCAGTGCAGAGCTATTGAACCATCCTTTCTTAAAAGAGGACTGCTCTGTTATTGAGGCGGAGGAGGCCATTAGGGGTCCGGGATCTCCCACTAGTCATTTGGATTTTAGGAATCACATATGGGATTCCTACTCTTCTCAGACGACTCTCATTCCGTCACTCAGCCTCCCAAGCTCAACTAGGGAACGCAATGCAGAGGTGAATGGATCAGTTGAGCAATGCCCAAGGCCTTCTCCCAGAGACAGATTGATGGCACTGGCCGCAGCTTGTAAATTTGAAGAAGTTGCTAACAGGCCTAATTCAATCACAAGCCTCCATGGTCCATGGACTGTTGTGAGATCTTCCAGAAGTGAATCTCCAACTTCAGAGAAGCCTCTGTCAAAATCAGACATTAGTAATGGCTTCTCCATCCAGGAGCTTCCATTCATAGAAGAAAGGTGCAGTACCAGCTTCAAAGCTGTCAATTGGAAAGGGTTGCGGCCAAGAGGTAAGCTAGATCAATGCTCACAGGGTATGGTCTCTCCAGCCCAATCTCAACATCAACCATCTTCCAGCACTTCTGCCAAGACTCTGCATCCAATTTGACTGGTGAAGCTTGGGACTCGGATGGAAATTCATCTCACAGGATTGTTGGTGGTGATGCTGGCATTCATGACAAGTGGAAGTCTATTACTTGGGCAGGAGCAACTTACTGCCCCTGTTGCTGTATGCGAACTCCACAATTTTGTCATACAAGTATGAGAAATCCGCATGTTAGCCGCAGAGCAGATACGCACTCCTGTAATTTGTTCGGTTACACAAATATATGACTCATGATTAGCGATTTAACTTAATTCCTGTTTGATTGGCAATTTGACTTTATTCGGGTGGGAGGATTATCCCTTGGGATATTCACGTAAATTTCAAAGTTTACATCTAAATTTGTAATGATAACTTTTAACTATCTTTTAAATAGTGTGATATGCATTTGGAAGGATGTCTCGAAGAATTTGTTTAAATATACAAATAAATTTGTAATGATAAGTTTTAACTGATATTTTTCTTGGAAGGGTGAATGATAAGTTTTAACTGATATTTTTCTTGGAAGGGTGATTTGAAGAATTTTCATAAAGAGAATGATTTTTTGGGGTGTTATGAATAGATAAAATTTATAAATAATTAATGAGAAATTATGCAACATTAATATAAATAAGGTTTATTTTTTATTTTTATTTTTAAAATCAAAATCAAAATTTTAATTAATGTTTAGAGAATTCTATTAATTAATTTTGGTATTTCTTATGGTTTAGAGTAAGTTTAATTGACATAATTTATAAATAATTAATGTGAATTTCCTAAATTGATTATGAAAAACTAAGATGGATAAGAGTTACTTTTGATTTCTTGTTCCAAAATCAAAAATAAAGTTTTAATTAATGTTTAGAAAATTCTACCAATTGATGTTGGTATTTCCTATGGTTTAGAGTAGGCTTGATTTACATAAATCATTAAAATCAAATTTAAGAAGTCTTCATTTTGTATTTTGTTAGATTTTGTTTTAAATATAATTTTTGCATAAGTTTGAGTAAATTTGATATACCTAGGTGATTGCTTGATGTTGTAGTAGTTCCAACCTTTTATTTTAACCTTCTAAGTGACTTTCATATCTCATAGGATTTGAATCTACCATTTTCTCTCTTCTTTTACCTTTTTCCTTTGACCTTCCATGAACAACAAAAGCCTTATTGGTAGATTCATAAGCTTTTCCCCTCACCTCCTTTGGGAATAAAGCAATTATTGTCTCATTAAGCACCAATTTTGTTACAATGCTTCTAATGACCATTACTAGTTTGTCCCATGAATTTGACAAAGACCACAAAAGGGTCATACAACAATCCTCTTGTTGTAACCTATGGGGTTAAACAATAAAGATTATTAACATTATAGTCACATAATCATAATATACAACAATTACTATGTAAGTAAAGGTTGAGTGGATGATTGTTATCTTATCCACCTAGGTTCAAATCCCCATTAGTGATTGGAAATTAATGGATTTGACTCATTGGTCCATTAAACATATTTTAAGCTTAATTAACACCCAAGAGTCAACTAGGTCAACCATGAAGAAACATATAGTAATATAAACATCCAAACACAAATTGATATGAGCAAACCTTCCATTTTGAGCTTCCACAACTCAAAGTTAGTGTAATTAAACTTCTTCATTCCTAACCTAGATGTGCTTGTCATTCACTGACAATAAACTTCTTTTTGTAAAGTTCCCACTCAAACCAATAATAGGTCAAAAAAACCATGTTCTTAACACCTACACTAAACAATGAGGGAAGAATGTACATAAAACTAAATAAGCACAGTGGCAATAATAAACAACACAAAAACATACAACCCTTAAACAATAATTTCTTACAGAAAGCTCTTTAAAGATTAATACCCCACAATTGAAAACACACTCAAAAAACTATTCAATAAGTAACAAATAGTTATAATACGCTAGAGTCTCTATGCTCTCAACATGGTGATCAATAACCACCTTCCTACATAGTATAAATATTGTATGAGGTGTTGTATATGTTGTTGGATTTGAAGCAAATTCAAATATGATGATGTATACACCACCTCATATAGCATTTAATGTTGTGTAGCAAGATGGTTATAGACAATCCTCAATAAATGTATTTAATAGTGTAATAATTCAAGGGGAATTTCAATATCATAACAATATGTTAAAATCTTTTTAATTTAAATATACTCAAAATTTCAATAAATACTCATAACAAAACCATAAAACATTTATTTTTTTCCAATTTAATATACTAAAAACTAATAACAATCAATCAACTAATTATTACTATTCCTCTTATTATTGTTCATAATTTAATATAAAAGAAAAAATAATCTATAATTTATCGCTCTTAACATTTATTAAAACCTATAGTCTAATTAGTCAACAATTTCACCATAAATATTGGATTTTCTAACCTAATTTGAAATAAATTCCGCAAAATTGAAACACTATAAATTTCAAATTTCCAAACCCAAAATCAATAAAATTTTGACGAAAAAATATTAACTCCTTATTAAAATAACTCATTCAATTTTATTGGAAAAGTTTTTTATAGGACAAAAAGAAACCATCAACCATTATTATAATTGTTATGTGGTCTTTAAAAAGTTATTATTACTTAAAATATTTTTTTATGTTAGCTTTTTTTATAAGACAAAATGAAACCATCCATCATTATTATAAATGTTAGGTTGTTTTTAAAAAGTTATTATTATTTAAAATATTTTTTATCATAAATTTAAATATTAAAAGTATTTATTTTATTATGCATAAAGTAGTAAGGTGTTTTTTATATAGGTGAGAAAATTTATCATAATTTAATTGTCAAACTAAAATTGAGGACAACTATTTTAGTTGCTAACTCCGAATGCAGGTTGACTCATCATCGTTATTCAAGGAAAACCACATCACTTGGAATAACTCGATGGTGTGGTCGCTCCTGCTAGATGCCACTCCTGCGAGATGCCTTTGGGTCTTGGGTCATTACCTTGTTTCCTTACTTCTGAGGAAGACAAATTCTTAGCAAAACTGACATAATTTTAGGGCATACTTCAAGCCTGCACTAATAAGGTGTTTTATAATATAGTATGACTGCACTAATAAGGTGTTTTATAATATAGTATGACTGCACTAATAAGGTGTTTTATAATATAGTATGATATAAATATCATTCTTTTAAATTAAATTTATTAATTATTTAGTATTTTTTTTAATCCATTTAATTACTTAATTTTACTTTTCTAAATATAATTTTATTTCAAACAATATAATATAAATTAAGGAATGTTTTTTTAGTAAAAAATAAAATTATAATATTCCGAGATAAAAATTTGGAAGCAGATTTTCCAAGTTTACTATTTATATAAATATTATAAAGTTTTTGTAGAAAATCCTATAGATTCACAAGCTCATGCAATTTACTAAAGCACTAGACAAGAATCTATTTCTACTTTCAACCAACATAAGTCAATAGATCGATGAAAACAATATGAACAAGAACAAGACAAATCAATGGCACATAACACAAGATGTATATGGGAAAACCACTGCTCAAAACCTTGCTATCTGTGTTGCATATATTAGACATATGAGTGAAGATACAAAGCTTGCACTCACTATAACAATTCCACACAAGTATGCTCAACTCTCTCAGCTCACAAGCAAGCTCTTGGCCAACACTAAGCCAATTCTACAGCTCTCCAAGCCTCTAATCTCTTGCGTAATTCCTAGGATGAATAACCCGTATTTAAAGGGAATTCGTGCTTCCAAAACTGCACAATCCAAACATAGGATCAATCTTTGATGCATGAATGATATTTACACTCTAGAGAATAATACCACTGATAGTACAGTATCCCTGCACTCTAGTCTCAACTAGGTCTTTCTCTGAACTAACATGCATAAGTTTCTCATGAGGGAATCTATAGTTAACTGGAGTAGCACTAGTGGATGCATTAGTGCACCAACTAATTGTTAGTCTTCTATTAGTTCCAAAATTAATTTAGAACTAATTTAACTGAATTTAACTCAGTAAACTTAGTGATCTAATTTTCAACTCAATTTAAACTCATACTGAACCCCTAAGATTTAGGGAGAACATATACATGACTACAAAAAGACTTCCAACTCGAAATTCCTAAGCTAATTAAGCTTAATTAACTATTTACAAGTTGCTATGAGAATAGACTTTGATTTGAATTCTCAGTTTAATTCAAGGACAAATTAAACTAGAATTTCTTATTGCCATTTCTCAACACTCCCTCTCAACAAGAAAGAGATTAGATATCATTTTTGGGATTCAACTGCATTAAGTAAGTCATTCATCTATGACCATTTTCATGAGAGGTAGTCATAACTGACTAATTTCTCATGCTTTTTGAGTAGTCCACTTAGCACTCATTACATTGGGTGATGCTCACAGGGGTGAAGAAGTAAGATTGAAACTAGTGGAATGAATCACATAGCATCAATCATCACTTCCGGGGCTTGCACCCGGTAACTAGGACTTCCCGGGAAGTCACCCATCCCAGATCGCCTCTGTCCCAAGCGAAAATCCCCAATACTTAATTCAAAAGAAAGGGATTATTAGCTACCCCAATCCTGTCTCTGTGAAACTTGAATTTACATCTTGAAAATGCCTTAAAATGTCAGCATCTTGCTCCTTCGTGGGAATGTACGCTAACATCATAATCTGCCTCAATACATGATCTATGAGATTATGATATCGAATATCAATATGCTTGGACCGATTATGAAAAACTACATTTTCAAAGAGTTTGATACAACTATGATTATCGCAGTTAATCACAGTTGTATCCATTTGCTAACCAAACAAACCGACCATGATCTTCCTCATCCAGATTGCCTCACATGCTGCCTGACTCGCAGCCATGCACTCTACCTCTGCCAAACTGAGTGCAACCAATCTATGTTTCTTGTTGTACTAAGAAACTATCGTTGACCCAATACTGAAGATTCCTCCTGATGTTCTCTTCCTATCGGATGGACTCCCTGCCCAATCTGCATCGTTGAAGCCTTGAAGCTTCACTCCCTCTATCCATATGTACCATAATTCGTACTTAGAAGTGCCCCTGAGATATCTCAACACATGCTTTATCGCCTTCCAATACAGCTTGGTAGGCCTAACCATCGCTTGACTAAGTTGGTTAACTGCATAACACATATCTGGTCGTGTGTTCACCAAGTACACAAGTGAACCCACAAGCTACCCATAAATAGTAGCTTCCACTACTTCTCCCAAAGTAGCATCTTCCTTCCTCCAGTTACCTGCTAGAGGAGTCTCCATGGGTTTGTTGCTCTCCATGCGGAATCTCCTAAGTATCTTGTTGGCATACTTTCCCTGAGACACAGAGAACTCCCCATCTCCTTGCCATACCTCCATGCCAAGAAAGTAATGCATGAGCCCCATGTCCTTCATATCAAACTCTCTTGCAAGGTCCTCCTTGCAAGATTTGATCAGCTTATCATCACATGTCAATATGAGATCATCAACATAAAGTATAATGATCAACAATTTACCTTCCACCACTATGTGGTACAGATTCGTATCCGCTTCACTTTTCGTGAAGCCCAACCCGGTGAAGTAGCTATCTATCATAGTGTACGAAGCACGAAGTGCTTTCTTCAGCCCATGCAACGCTCTCTTGAGTCAGTACAACATGTGACTCACAGTCGAAGGTCTCAAAACCTTCAGGTTTCTCTATGTACACCTCTTCCTCAATCATGCCATTAAGGAAGGTTGCCTTCAAATCCATCTGATGTATCTTCTAAGCCATCGGTGCTGATAGTGCCAATATAGATATGATTGATGAATAACTTGCAACATAAGCAAAGGTCTCATCATAGTCAATCCCCTCTACCTGTGAAAATCCACGAGCCACAAATCTAGCCTTATGCTTCTCCACACTACCATCTGCAGCTTTATTTACCTTGTAAATCCAATGAGAGCTCACCACTGACTTGTCCTCTAGTCTTGGGACCACATCTAAAACACGATTACAAACTATGGAGTCATACTCCTCCACCATGGTGTCAACCCAAACCAGCTGTTACATTTCTTCCTTAAAGGAAGAAGGATTTGTCACAACACATTCTCACATAAGAACCATGTATCCAGTGTACCTCTCAGGTGACCTCCTCTGCCTACGCTGAGAAGTGGGTACTCCCACATTCTCTTATGCATCATCCAACAATGTTTCAGCTTCTCTAGTGCACTTTCTTACCTCTTTAGAAGACTCTGGTTGAGTTGATGTCTCCACTCCCGGATCCTCTGCATGTGGCTACTCCACATCAATCTGAGGCTCCTCAACCTTAGGAGCTAAAATATCCTCATCTACATGTAGCTCAAGCTCCCTCTCAAGGGAAACTCACATGGCCTTCTCCTCATCATTTCTAACATCCCTGTGAACCACTATCATCCTGTTGGTCGGCAAATACACCCGATAGTTGTGAGGTGTATCAGTGTATCCCAGAAATATCCCAAACTCTGTTGTCGGCTCAATATTCTTTTGTGCATCTTTAGTCACATGGAAATATACTAATGACCCAAAAATCATGAAGTAACCAACATCTGGCCTCTTAATGGAATAAGCCTCCTCTAGTGTCTTAATCTCAAGTATTCGATGTGGGCTATGGTTCTGAATATAAACCGTTGTGTTGCATGCCTCAGCCCACAAGTGTATTGGTAGGCCCTGATCATGCAACATTGCCCTTGCTGCCCATACTATGCTTATGTTCTTCCTCTCAACCACCCCATTCTGTCGAGGGTTATGGGTGCTAAAAGTAGTACACTCCTCTACCTATAGCTTATAGAGATTCTTCACTTGAATACATATCTTCTTTACTTGACCGATGGCTCTGTGTCAAAGGAATGCCTTTCCTTTCAAGAAGATCACATCATAGCCTCTATCCTCAAGCATGGCAACAAATACCAAGTTCTTCTTTAGCCCAGACACATACATAACATTCTTCAAGGTGAGTGGATCCCCATCCTCCCTCTGAAAAGTAATCGTGCCTAATCCAGTAACACTATACTTCCCATCATCACCCATCTCGATATGCATCTGGAGATGTTTCTCCTCCAGGTCATTGAATAACTCTTCATTGCCAGTCATGTGGAATGAAGCTCCATTGTCTAAGTACCATACACTTCCCACCATTGATGACACCATGCATCCAATGAGTTAAAAGTCCAATTCAAATTGAGAGGCCAACACCTCACCCTCCGCTCCTCCTGAGGACTTCTTCTTGGACATCTTGAGTGGACAATTTGTAGCAGAATGGCCCAGCTCATGACAATGAAAGCACTTAAATTTCATCATGTCTTTCTTCTTACCTCCATGACAACAATATGATTTGGAATGGGAATATTTCCCTTACCCCTTCTTCACCTTAATATCTAAGGCACAGTTCTCTTCATCATCAGTCTTTGATGAAGATCCATCCCTGGTGTTCCTCCTGATCTCCTCTTACATCAAATCCGACCATATTCATTCCCAATCTGGCAACTTCTCCCGACTATTGACAAAGTCCTGATAACTATGCTAACTCTTTGGGAGTCCTAGAAGAGAAAGACTCACCATATCATCCCCGGCAATCGTGATTCCAACACTTCCAAGTTCATTGCGACATTGAGTGAACTTGGTAAAGTATTTTGGAATTGTATTGCCTTTCTCTATTTTAATTTTTCGAAGTTTTTCCTTCAGTGCCAATTTCCTTTAGTCACTGTTGTTCTTATACAAGTCCATCAATTCTTTCCACATAACATACGAAGTTTCCTTGCCATGGAGACTCGAGACAATGTGATCTCGAACTCCCTCAAGGATTATCCACCTCTCCTTCGCCATGCAATTCATCCTTTCGGCCAAATTATGTGCATCCAATGTTGTTGGCTTATGAATTTCTTGATTAATGAATTCCTTCAAGCCATTATCCTCTAGCACAACCTCCATTCTATCCCTCCAGGCTATAAAATTCGTGTTGCCTTCCAAGGCATAATTGAGCCACAAACCATAGAACGCCATCTGCCATACATAAAGTATGTATTGCAAATTCAAATTTCACCTGTAACCCAAAACTCAAAACTTGGAAATCTCCTCTAGTATATTGTCTTTAGCTACGATACCATGTAGAAAATCCTGTAGATTCACAAGCTCATGCAATTTATGAAAGCATAGGACAAGAATCTACTTCTACTTTCAACCAACGGAAGCTAATAGATCGATGAAAACAATATGAAAAAGAAGAAGACAAATCAATGGCACATAACACACAATGTATTTGGGGAAATCCATTGCTCAAAACCCTGTTATCTGTATTGCATATATTAGAAATATGAGTGAAGATACAAATCTTGTTCTCACTAGAACAATTCCGCACAAGGATGCTCAAATCTTTTAGCTCACAAGCAAGGCCTTGACCAACACTTAGCCAATTCTGCAACTCTCCAAGACCCTAATATCTTGCGTAATTCCTCTGATGAATAGCTCGTATTCAAAGGGAATTCATGCTTTAAAAACTGCACAATCCAAACATAGGATCAATCTATGATGCATGCATGATATTTACACTCCAGTAAATAATACCACGGATAGTAAACTGTCCCTGCATTCTAGTCTCAACTAGGTCTTTCTCTGCACTGACATGCATCAATTTCTCATGAGGGAATCTTCAGTTAACTGGAGTAGCACTAGTGGATGCATTAGTGCATGAGGGAATCTTCAGTTAATTGGAGTAGCACTAGTGGATGCATTAGTGCATCAATTAACTGTTAGTCCTCTATTAGTTCCAAAAACAATTTAGAACTAATTTTACTGACCTTAACTCCTCACTAAACTCGGCGATCTAATTTCCAACTCAATTTAAACTCATACTGGACCCCTAAAATTTAGGGAGAACATATACATGAATGCAGAAAGACTTCCAACTTGAAATTCCTAAGCTAATTAAGTTAATTAAGTTTAATGAACTACTTATAAATTGTTATGAGAATAGAATTCGATTTTAATTCTCCCTTTAATTCAAGGACAAATTAAATTGGAATTTCTTGTTGCCATTTCTCAAGAGATTTAGTGAAGAATATCATTGAAATTTGGTGAATATATATTATTGAATTTTGATGAATATGTTCATTATGGTTGGAATTTCAAAACAAAACAAAAATCAAATTTAACCAATTTAACATTTGTATTATCTATTTTTATAAGTTAATAATATATATTATTGCACCGAGATGTGCACTCTACAACCCACTATGACCCCGATGTGTAAGTATGTGACGTGCTCAAAAAATAATAAAAATAATTTTAGCTAATGTCGACCAATCTTAAATTATATGTAACTTTTTCATCTTATTAATGGACTAAGATTAATTATTAAAATATAACTATGTATTTGAATGGATAGTAAATTATCTCTTGCTTTTAATAGTTCCTTTATCATAGATGTGAATTTGAATGGATCATAAATTTACCTTTAACAACAAAATTTACCACATTAAAATTTCAAATTAAGTAAAATTCTAAACAATTTTACTCTTTACTAAAGTCAATGTCATTTCTTAAATCAAAGGGAAAAGGTTAATTCAACACAAAGAAACGAAAATCTTGCTCCAAAATATTTTAATATTTCTTTTTGCTCCAAATCTCACGTAAACATGTAAACCTAAAAGTTAAATATTTTAATATTTCTTTTTGCTCCAAAGATCTCACGTAAACATGTAAATGTAAAAGTAAACATTTAACATGTAGTGTTTAACTGTAACACCCAATGATGCATCAACATTTATTTTTTACAAAGTTTTACTTATTATTGTCAATTTTGCTTTCATATTAACCCGTTAGGCTGCAAACCCAGAACATATGTTGTTAGTTATTGATTTAAAGAATTTGATCCACTTTAAAAGAAGTGAAGAATGACTTAAAATAACTCCTCAAATAGTTACATGCAGTTTTCCCATCTTTCCCTTGAAAAAGAGGAATGACAGAACCCTGGGGGTTTGGAAAAAACAAAACTCTTATAGAGAGGATGCTGTTGTGAATGGTTTCTTCCTAGAGTTGGACAAATTAGCCAGTGGGAACAAGTCCTTGGATAAGAGTCGAAACTTGAGGCTAGACATAGTCTGGACGCCCACAGTACCAAGCTGTTTTAGCCACTATCAGGCACTGGAATTGCTTAGAGGGGGAAAGGTACGAGACTTGAGGCTGGACATAGTCTGGACGCCCAAAGTACCAAGCTGTTTTAGCCACTATCAGGAAATGGAAGAGCTTGGAGGGGAATTCTGGACGTAATCGCTAGATCCATGGTTGGGTGGTGAGACTTTCCAGGCAGAGAAAATACATGCATACTTACAAGTAAAGTAGGGAAACAAATAAATCGCAATTATGTGTTTATTAAATATCAGTAGGAAAAGGGTTTGTCGCTTTATCTTATGAAATGAATAGGTTGACATGCTAATGAATGAATAGTATGACTCTGCTAGTAATAAATTTTAGACTGTCATCCTTTACAATCTCAATACAGTCAGTTAGTTATACATACCATTGCATCAATAAAATAAGGTAATGAAATCTATTTCCATCTACTGAAATGAAAGAAAACAATTGTTTCAAGCCTTAAGCAAAAAAACAAGAACAACTTCCGTAGAAGAATAGTAACTCATATTATGTCCTAACTACCATTTATCACACTAAAGATTTTAATAGCCTATAAAATTGTTTCGACCTGTAACTGTAATTCAGTCAATCCATGAACAATAACATGCATTCCTGCAACCATCATTAATCAAAAGAAATATACGAAAATGGCAAGTTGTGGGGTTCACATTCATCAAACAATATTTAACAATATCCATTTCAAAGTACTTATTGATTTTTAACAGTATCCATTTCAAAGTACTTATTGATTTTTGACAAGAATTGTTCAATACCTAAGTTAAAAGAAATAACCCATTACAGTAAAGACCAACAACCTGGAATTATAACTGTGGAAACAAAAATAAGAGCTAATTCTTTTAAGAATTACCCCCAACTAAACAACTATGCGTTACATGAATTCTTGGTGGTCATACCCATATTGGGAAAACCCTGACGGCTAGCTGTTCAAAAAAGAGAAGAATAGAGTAATCATATTTGAAAAGTATAAAATTAGAGCGAAGGATTCAGACCCTCATAAATTCCATAAAATCAAAACAACAGTATAATTATCGAGCTCAAGATTGGGTGCATCCATTCCCCATCGTTTTAGTCTACAATAACCCTAAGATCTATGTATCTTTTAGACAACCATAATACTTTGGTTGGAAAACCACCTAACACATTAATATAAAGAAAACCTAACAATCTATCAATCCTCCATCTGAAACGGAGATTGCCTTCAGGAACTCGCCTAACAACCGGAGAGGAACCAACTTGTACGTGAAGGCAGAACCCATGGTCAGGACACAACTTCACTAACGTCCTCTAAGTATATATGCATGAACCCCACAATAGAGCACATTTGCAGATGGCTACCATGTTAGAGTAAGCCTAAATGTAATCAAAAGGGTATTAAGAAAGAAATATGAATTTTGAAGAGTGAGCTTACCTGGAGATGAAGTTGCCGAACAACAAGCAGCGGGTCGAACTTGAAATTGACAACTTACTACATCATGCTCTCATGAAACCAAAAGGAACCCTGTATGAAACCACGTGGGCCAGCCTACATTACCTCGGGTTTGTAGAGCGAACCCATGATACATTCCTCTAGCACCAAGAACCAGCTATCAACCAATCCACCTGTGCAGGAGTCGAATAAAAGGTTTCAGGGAACAAATATAAGTGTCAAACGAAAGAATAGATAACAGGCAGAACGAAATTGAAAGCAAAGGCTTGTTTACATGCTACCTATGTGTCTGTGGAGGGAATTACCACCATTTCACCATCCAAGCACCTAAAATTGCAGATCCAATGCTCACCCACCTCGGCACAACCAAATGCACCTCAATTCGCCGAGAAATGAATTAACTTACCGTCTACAGTACCAAATCACTGAGACCATTTATCTGCTTAGATCCAACGGTGGAGTGGTTGCCCGATGCAAGGGTTTGATGTTATGAAACTAGCTCACAAAAATATAGAAAAGATAGTTGAATGCCTTAGAATTCAGCCTCTTCGAGGGGGCAACCTCCTTTACATTACACAAATGAACAATTCTTCGATTATTCAAATGACAAAACCTTCTTTCTATATATAGGAGTCTAAGGGGTCACAATATAATCAGAGCTGACATAACATTAATAATGTAAGGGCATAATAATAACAATAGTGGGCTTCTACGAGGCACAATAGTAACAATATGGGGACTACATGGGTACAAAAATATAATAAGGGGGTTGTACTAATAACAATAAGGGGTTACACTAGTAGTATAGGGGCCTAACATGCCCCTCTCCTTCAAAAAGTGTTGTCCTCAACGCTTGAGTAGTTTTTTATGCTTCTGTATAAAAATTTTGTCCTCCCATTCAACAGGTAAGTTCTTACACTTGATAAGATACTCTGAAATTGATCGATTTCCTAGCTGTCGGGTTCTTGTTTCTGTGGCTGCTCCAAGTTCCAATATGATTTTTCCTTCCTCTTCAAGTTCTGGCAATATTGTTTGAATTGGGATATTCTGCAACTTTTGAATGAGTGGCCACACTTCTTTGTCCTTCTTCCATTCATCCCTTGCTTCGTTTATCCAATATGGTTGGATAATAGAAATAGCACAAAACAATGCTTCCACACCCTCATCCTTTCTTGAGAGTGCATCTGCATCTACAACAAAACATTTCTTCCCTTTTCTGTAGATGATGTCAAAGCCATAACCCAACCTATTTGTGACCCATTTTTTATGTTCTTCTAATGATAATATTTGTTCTAAAATGTATTTAAGACTATCATGATCCATTTTTACCTTGAAGTGCCTTCCCATTGGGTAAGGTCGCCATTTATTAAGTGCATGTAGTATTGCCAACATTTCCTTCTCATAAATAGCTTGCTTGAGATGTAACCATAAAAATACCCAATCACCTGCATCAAAACATTTTTCACAACGATGTTGATCTACCTGTTTTTTCATTCGATTCTGCACCAAAGTGGCGTTATCCTTTAAAAGTTGGAGAACTTGTTGTTGATGCTCGATGTGATCTTTCATTGCTTGAACCTTTTTCTTCTTGATATTTCCTTCTACCTTGAGAGTTTGAGGAGTGGTAATTTCTTCCAATGCTTTACAAGATATGTTCAGATTCATTTCTTGATGCTCGATGTGATCTTTCACTTCTTGAATAGTTTTCTTCTTGATATGTCCTTCTATCTTGATAGTTTGAGGAGTAGTAATTCCGACCAATGCATTACAAGATATGGTTGGATTCATTTTTTGTTTCTTGATGTGATATTTCACTTCTTGAACCTTTTTCTTCTCGATGTGTCCTTCTATCTTGAGAGTTTGAGTGGTAATTCTTGCCAATGCTTTACAAGATATGGTCGGATTCATTTGTTCTTTCTCTGGGGTTGGGTGCTGGCGTATATCCTCTTCTTTTGATGTTTCTTGATCCTTTTCTTCCTCCTCTTCATACTCTATGTAAAATAATTTCTTCTCAGCACACGTATGACCTTTAGTGCATTTTCTATCACAATTGTAACAAAGCCCTTTTTCTCTTTTTTCTTCCAATTGTTGTGGTGTAAGCCTTGTAGGTTGTGGAAGGCTAGAAGAAGAAACACTTCCATAATTATAGTCATGAGCGGTGGGAGTTCCTTGTTTCATAATTTTGCTTCAATTTTCTTACCAACTCGAATGCACTCCAATGAATCAGTTTCCCAAAAACGAACCTCATGTTGAACATTATCTTTAAAGTCCCTATGAACTCAATCCTTGCTTCTTGAATATAATCTCCTTTTTTATTCCATTTTGAAAGTCTATGTGCTCTTCCATTGAACCCTTTTGTTTGAGATTTATCAATTGGCTAAAGAAGGTGTTTCTCTTTGTATCCTCATAATGTGTTATCATTTCCTCCGTGAAAATTGACCACGTGACAAGTGGTTTACGAGAACAAAGCCCTTTATACCATAAAAATTGATTCAGTTCTAAATATGAAGATGCAACACATACATTTTGTAACAGTGGTACACCATGTAGGTCAAAATATTGCTCCATCTGAAGTATCCAATTTTCTAGATCCTTGCCATCAAATTTCCTCATCTCATTTTTTCTTGATTTTAGGAGCTCGATCTTGAAACCACTGTAACTTTGTAATTTCGGATCTTCCAGTTTTGAAATCGCGTCTGGCAGTAACTCTTTGTGTCCTCTTTCCAATGCCACTAGTTTGATCCAAATTGGATTCTCCAAGGAAAAGTTATGCCAAATCTCCCACGATGACCTGATTATAGACTAGTTCAGAAGAGCGAAATTGTACAACGTGACATGTGTCACTGTTTCGACCTTTGGATCTAAAAACTATACACAAGAAACTACAGTCTGTCCTCTTTCTTCAACTTCT
The DNA here is from genome assembly GCA_000404065.3 of Pinus taeda. Taxonomy (NCBI): domain Eukaryota; kingdom Viridiplantae; phylum Streptophyta; class Pinopsida; order Pinales; family Pinaceae; genus Pinus; species Pinus taeda. The sequence continues at coordinate 55,613 of APFE031098229.1, forward strand.
TATGAAATTTCAACCATATATCACATCAACCATATATAATTTAATATATGGAAAATACCACTGCTTAACAGGTTCAACTGACAAATTAACCTAAAACAAGAAATTTGCTAATTAAATTCAGGTGTTGTCTAATTAGGTTTGATGATGATGATGATGATGATGATGATGATGATGATGATATATATTATATATATATATATAATATATATATATAATATATATATATATATATATATATATATATATATAACTTTGTGAGTGTTTATATCGTTTTTTAATGGTGGGAATGGATTCAATACCATTAAGAACGTCTAAACCACCCAAAACTCAGAAACTTGATAACTATAACCATCATTTCAAAAAACTTCCATCAAATTTCATCAAAATGTGCCAGATTTTCCAATAAAATATCACCTCATTAAACAAATCTATGATATTTATCCCTAAATCAATCTATTTTTCCTACAAAAATATCTCCAAATTAAACTAATCTATCAAATTCATCCCTAAATCAAACTATTTTTCGTACAAAAATATCACCAAATTAAACTACTCTATCACATTCATCCCCAAATCAAACTAAAATTCATCCCTAAATCAAACTATTTTTCCTATAAAAATATCACCAAATTAAACTACTTTGTCACATTCATCCCCAAATCAAACTATAATGACATCCTCCTCGACCCTTTACATGCCTTGCACTTATCCTTTGACAAGACAAGTATTTATGCACCTATCCTTCGAAAAGACAAGTATTTAGGTCAAATAGTTTCACCCACCCTACTTGTGATGTATATGTGGGTGGCAGTGGCGCGCAGACAACATAATCAACAACACACCCCACTAATATCCGTACGAACATTCGAATCACTTTGAGGAACTAAAAAGTTGGTATTTCGTACAATGACAATACTTAAAAACCACTCATCATCGTTCACTAATTAAATATTGAATTGGATCAACACACGACAGAGAACACACCACTACTCCACGCCCAACGTTCTCCTTTCAAACAACCTGTGCTCTTCTGGAATAACACAAATGGACACGCGATGTGCAGCTGACAAACATGGCATCCATCTCCCAAACCACTCACGTATTTTTGACCCTACTCATCATCGTAGGGTCATTGGCAAAAAATTCCAACACCTGAAAAGCAACGGCAAGTGACTTGAGCAGCCAAGAAAGCAAGAAACAACACCGGATGGCGGAGGCTTTCAAAGAAAAGAATGATTTATTTAGGTAGATTTTCAAGAAAGCAACTCCAACCTTATTCGCCCTATTCCCACGAGGCCTTTATAACCTCACAACACCACCATCAATAGCCATGTTGTCTGCATGATACAAAAATACCTTCCCCTGTGTATTGAATTGGGAGGGAATGGGAATTGAACTACAGATGGGCAGACCCTAGGAAGAGGGCTAGGTGAGGGGTGCTATTCTTGGGGCTGGAGCTTACGGAACAGTCAGCCTTGCCGTGAGCAACTCCAATGGCCAACTCTTTGCAATCAAATCTGCAGCCGCCTTTAGCGTCACTTTGGAAAATGAGTACTAGATTTTGTGGGGCCTTGATTGACCATATATCGTGCCTCGATTGACTTGGGGCACAATTACAGCTTCGAAAATGGTGCAGAGGTGCACAATTTACTCTTAGAATACATGCCAGGTGGCAGCTTGGTGGATCCACTAAGAAAGTTTGGAGGGACGTTGAACGAAACAATGATCAGAGCATACACACGCGGCATCCTACGTGGAATTGATTACCTACACAGTCAAGGGATTGTGCACTATGATATCAAGGGGAAGAACATTCTTGTCGATTTCAATGGTGTGAAGGTCGCTGACTTTGGTTCTGCTATGAGGGTTGACGATGAGGAGAAGTGCGAGGAGGCCTTGCAATTGAGGGGAACCCCTCAGTGGATGGCTCTAGAGGTGGTGAACCAGGTGGAGTAGGGGCCTGCTTCTGATATTTGGTCTCTCGCCTGCATTGTGCTTGAAATGGCCACTGGCAGGCCTCCATGGAGCCACATTTCCAGTCCCCTCGCCGCAATGTATTGAATTGGATGCACAGAGGAGCTGCCTGGGTTGCCTGTATGTCTTTCACCTCAGATTTGGGATTTCCTAGAGAAATGCTTTTGGAGAGATCCCAGGAAGAGGTGGACTAGTGCAGCGCTGTTGAACCATCCTTTATTAAAAGAGGATTGCTCTGTTATTGAGGCAGAGGAGGCCATTAGGGGTCTGGGATCTTCGACTAGTCATTTGGATTTTAGGAATCACATATGGGATTCCTACTCTTCTTAGACGACTCTCATTCCGTCACTTAGCCTCCCAAGCCCAACTAGGGAACACAATGCAGAGGTGAATAGATCAGTTGAGAAATGCCCAAGGCCTTCTCCTAGAGATAGATTGATGGCACTGGCCGCACCTTGTAAATTTGAAGAAGTTGCTGACTGACCTAATTCGATCACAAGCCTCCATGGTCCGTGGACTGTTTAGAGAATTCTACCAATTAATTTTGGTATTTCTTATTGTTTAGAGTAGGTTTTATTTAGATAATTCATAAATAGTTAATATGAATTTCAAAAATTGAATGTGAAAAACTAACATAGATCAAAGTTACTTCTGATTTCTTTTTTCAAAATCAGAATTAAAGTTTTAATTAATGTTTAGAGAATTCTACTAATTAATTTTGGTATTTCTTATGGTTTAGAGTACCCTTGATTTACATAGATCATTAAAATCAAATTTAATGAGGCTTCATTCCGTGTTCTGTTAAATTTTGTTTTAAATATAATTTTTGCATAATTTTGAGTTAATTTTATGAACTTAGTTGATTGCTTGATGTTGTAGTAATTTCAACATTTTTTTGTTGAACTTTCTAGGAGACTTTGATATCTCATAGGATTTGAATCAACTATTTTCTCTCTTCTTACCTTTTTCCTTTGACCTTCCAAGGACAACAAAAGCCTTATTGGTAGATTCATAAACTTTTTGCCTCACCTCCTTTGGGAATAAAGCAATGATTGTTTAAATAAACACCAATTTTGTTACAGTGCTTCTAATGCCCATTACTAGTTTGTCCCATGAATTTGACAAAGACTACAAAATGGTCATACAACAATCCTCTTGTTGTAACCTATGAAATTAAACAATAAAAAATATTAATATTGAAGTCACATAATCATAATATACAACAATTACTATATAAGTAAAGCTTGAGTGGGATGATTGCTATCCTACTCATTTAGGTTCAAATTCCCACTAGTAATTGGAGATTAATGGATTTGATTCATTGGTCCATTAAACCTCTTTTAAGCTTAATTAACACTCAAGAGTAAACTAGGCCCACCATGAAGAAACATATAGGAATATAAACATTCAAACACAAAATGATATGAGAAAATCTTCCATTTTGAGCTTCCATAACTCAAAGTTAGTGCAATTAAAATTCTTCATTCCTAATCTAGATGTGCTCATCATTTGTTGACAACAAAATTTCCTTTTGCACAAGATCTCACTCAAACCAATAATAGGTAAGAAAAAAAAAAACAGTTTTCTTAACACCTTGGATCTAAGGTGATTAGGGTATGATACCAAATGAAAAGAATAAGAGCTACATAAAATGCTTCCTACACTAAACAATGAGGGAAGAATGTACATAAAACTAAATAAGCATAGTGGCAATAGTGACCAACACGAAAACATACAAGCCTTAAACAATAATTTCCTACAGAAAGCTCCTTAAGGATTAATACCCCACAATTGAAAACACATTCAAAAGACTATTCAATAACTAACAAATAGTTACAATACATTATAGAGTCTCCATGCTCTCAACATGGTAATCAATAACCACCTTCCTAGATGGTATAAATGTTGCATGAGTTGGTGTATATGTTGTTGGATTTGAAGCAAATTCAAATATGATGGTGTATACACTCCCATATAGAATTTAATCTTGTGTATAAAATGGTTATCGACTGATCCAAAATGGATCCTAGAACACTCTCTAAGTTTTCATGAACTCTTTAAAAATCAAGCCAAAGATTCAAAGTCTTATAAAGATCAAACTATCGGAAGGAATCCTCAGATAGTTGCAATGGCGATCAATGTGGATCAACAAGGGTCATCGATCTAGCGCACAAAGTGGTGGACCATGGTAATGCACACTGACACCAACCAGCAAATGCAGGGACAAATTCGAGCAACGGAGGTAGTTTCCGATATGCGATTAGCAACAGGGCAAACCTCTCAGTGAAGAGAAGCCCCAAGCGCCCGAACTCGAAATAACTATAAAACACGGAAAATAATGTTTCGGTTCCATCAGAGCGAGATTTCACAAAACTGGCAGAATATCAGAGGGGCTTCGAGCGATAAGCGGTTTCAACTGAGTTCCACCCGATGCCATACAACGAGTGCCACGTGTCCCGAGGAAGAGAGAGAGAACCGCTCACATCGAACGGGTAAACATCATGTTATTTAGCTGCCCGATATTAACGATGACCGTCAGATCTGGGGCCCCGAGATCAATGGTGGAGATGCGTTTCGATGGATGACCAGATTTAACAAGGTTATGAAGCGAGGTCACATAGGATTTGAAGTCCAAGATGGATGATTCATTGGTAGAAGGTCGTGTTTCACGGGCATTCTTGGAGTTAACGGAAAAAACGGTCGTTTCATATATGTCCAAGAGAACTGACACTCATCCATTATGAAATAGGTGGCCACCTCCCTGTGAGGCATTATGCATTGACTGATTACGCAAGATAGAGGAATTCAAATGAACAGAGGCAGTGGAACCAAAAAGTCGGGAAGTGGAAACGAACAGTCAGGAAGCATATTGGCTTAAAAGCCACAAACTAACAGAGAGAGAATCAAGTAAGAGAGCAGTAGGCAGTAAGTCAAAAGCAAAGAGAAGAAGCCGAGCTGACCTACAGAAGCAAAGGCAGCATCGAGCTAGAGTTAAGACAGAGACAAAGAGAGTACTCCAGAGAAGGCTTGAGAGGTTCAAGCGCACTCCTCTGTAATGTCTGTCATGTATGAGTCTCAGATTGGGCTCATACTACTGTGACCAATAGAGGTCTAGAGTCAGTAAGGAGAGCCTATGTACTCCAGAGACTTGGGAGATCCAAGTACAGTCTTGCTGATTTATATCTGTTTTGTGAGACTCAAATTGAGCTCACTATTGTAAAAACTCTCCTTGAAAACATAATAGAGAGGCCACCACTGAAGGCTAGACCAGGAGACGTAGCCCAGGAGTATTGGGTGAACTCCTTATTAAAATTGTTGTGTTTATATGTGTTGTCTATTATGTTTTCTTTAACTGCTTCATTTCCTGTGTATTTCACAATCTTATTGATCCGTCGCATAAAATAACATAGGCACATCCATGCACATGAGTCTGTAATACCTTATTAATTGTCTTGGATCAATAACAAATCAAGTGGTATCAGAGCTCTAGGTTGCTAAGGTTAGACAAGCGTGTGTTGTATTCTTTTTTTGTTGAATGCTAACTAGGACAAAGCTTAAATTAGGAGAAGGAGAGTTGGTTGAAGCTAACCCAGAAATTGGAAGAGTCTATCCTATGAGGAAAATGGCAGAAGAAAGTCCCTTGGAATCAGACTCCCAGTTCATAGACAGTGTCATGACCATGAGAGCCATGGTAGAAGAAATGTATAGAGAATTTAAGAGAGGTAAAGGTGAAGAGTCATCAACCTCCAAACAAGATAAAGGAGTAGAAGAACCTCTTCTAGTTTCCCACCCAGAAGGCAAAGGAAAAGAAGAGAAGCCCTCTTCACCATCTCCCCCATCATCACCTTCATCATCATCTTCTTCACATAAAGAAAGCCCTGAAACGAAAAAGAAGAAACCTTCTTTGATTAAATTAGATGTGAAGTTTGATTTGCCAGTTTATGACGGAGAATTGAATGCATAAAAGCTAGATAACAGGATTAGACACATTGATGTATATTGTAGAGTGCAGAACATCGATTCAGAAAGGAGAAAGATTCAGCTGGCCAGCCTATGCCTTGGAGGCACCGCCCTAGTTTGGTGGGAAGGAAGGACGCAAGCTAATTTGAAAAAGCATGGCAAAATTCTTTCTACCTGGAATGAATTTGTTTCTGCCATTAAAAATCAATTCTATCCACTAGATTATATGCAACAAGCTATGATGAGTTGGCAAACTCTTCGCCAATTAAAAGGGCAAAGTGTACAAAGCTACACCCAAAAATTTAGAAAAAGAGCTTTGATTCTAGGCATTTCTTTAGACTCACCTGAAACTCTGCTAAAGTATATAGGTGGTTTACACAGCTATTTAAAGCACCCCATTCTCATGTTTAATCCTACTAGCATAGATGAGGTGTCTGTTCAGGCTACACATCTAGATGTTAGAGGCAAGAATGTGAACCTAGAAGTTGGGGGATCATCAAAACCCACTGCAAGCAAGAACAAGGAAAAAATAAAGCAGAAATGGAAAGAGAGTAAGAAAAATGTTGTACAAAATACCAAACCTTCGTGCACTCATTGTAATAAGGATGGGCATGATGATGAACACTGCTGGATTCTGCATCCGAAGCTGAAACCCAAGAAGTTCGATGGCAAAAAGAAGAAGACTGTTGCAGCTATTCAGAAGGATTTGGGGTCAGACTCAAGGGATGAAACAACAATCACAACCATAGGTATAAAAGGTAAAAATTCTGAAGCATCTACTAGTAATTCTGCACAATCTACTGATAATGAAGAAAATGAGAGGAAAAGACATGAGCTTTTTCATA
>APFE031098229.1:64720-115854 GCA_000404065.3 Pinus taeda
ATACACAATAAAGTTGCAGATATGTTGTCCAGACCAATCATAAATGCATCTACTATACTTAAGCATAATTTAGTATTGCATGAAAGCTACATTGAACAATATGCTCAAGATATAGATTGCAAAGATGTATATGCAACTTTAAGTCATGGCAAACAAGTAGAATAATTGGATTATCATGTTAAGGACCAACTGTTGTATCATTTGGGAAAGTTATGCATTCCTTAAACCGAAAGAGTAAAGATAATTCGAGAAGCACACACTTCTCTAATATCAGGTCACTTTGGTGTAAGTAAAATAGTTGCACAGCTGCAAAGATTTTGTTATTGGCCAAAAATAAATGAGACAGTTTCTAGATATATAAGAGGGTGTACCATGTGTGCTAAAAGTAAGCCCAACAATAGAAAACTAGGCTTGTACACTCTACTACCAGTTCCTTCTCATCCTTGGGAAAGTATTTCCATGGACTTTGTTGGAGGATTGCCTAAATCTAGAAAAGGTCGTGACTATTTATATGTTATTGTGGATAGGTTCAGCAAAATGTGTATTTTAATACCTTGTAACAAACAGATTACAATTGAACAAACAACAAAGTTGTTCTTTTAACATGTATGGGTTCATTTTGGATTACCCACTTCCATTGTATCTGATCGAGAAGCCCGATTTGTTGGGAAATTTTGGTCTAGTTTGTGGGAATTGATGGACACCAGACTGAAGAAGAGCACAGCCTTTCACCCACAAACAAATGGCCAAATAGAGGTGGTCAACAAGACAGTGATCCAGTTTCTCGGAGGCTATTGCAGCAAGCACCCCAAGCTTTGGGATGAACATTTGTGTTATCTACAACATGCTTACAACCGGGCTAAACATTCTTCTACACAGGGATCTCCTTTTGAGACCTGTTTTGGTTTCATACCAAGGTCTCCCTTGGATTTTGTCTTTGGTAAAGACATTGCAGTTGATGGACACAGTGATGTGGACAAGGCAACCAAGTTCATTGAACAAATCCAAGAGATTCACCAGGCAGTACAGGAACAACTGGAAAAGAGCCAAGCCAAGTACAAGCCAAGGCATGATAAGCATCAAATTGAGCATAGTTTCCAAGTTGGTGATCAAGTTTGGCTGTATATGCTTTAAAGGCAGAATGCAAGGTGAAGGTAAGAATCTGAAGCCAGTAAGGTATGGACCTTTCAAGATACTTGAGAAAATCGGTGAGAATGCTTTTCGCCTTGATTTGCCAGCTTACATGCACATCTATTCAATAGTTAATGTAGAAATCTTGAGACTGATTGAACCTTCATTGGTTGAAGATCCTGAAGAGCAGAGGCAATTGGCTTCTATTGATGATCTGTTCCCTGAATAACTCAATGAATTGCAGGAAGATACAATTCTAGACAAGAAGGTGAGAACTACGCGCAGAGGGGATGTTGAGTACCTCAGGATTGGACTCAACGATTCAAAACCAAGTAGTGCAAGATGGATAGAAATTGGGCAAGCGAGGAATCTATATCCTCACTTGATTGATGCTTAAAAAAATCAACTTTTGGTGGTCCAAAATCTTTTTTAGTCGGAAGGTGTGATCCAAAATGGATCCTAGAACACTCTCTAAGTTTTCATGAACTCTTTAAAAATCATGCCAAAGATTCAAAGTCTTATAAAGATCAAGCTATCGGAAGGAATCCTCAGATAGTTGCAATGGCGATCAGCGCGGATCAATGAGGGTCGTCGATCTAGCGCACAGAGCGACGGACCATGGTAACGCGTGCTAACACTAACCAGCAAATGCAGGGAAAAATTCAAACAATGGAGGTATTTTATTATATGCATATCGCAGGGAAAACCTCTCAGTGAAGAGAAGCCCTGAGCGCCCGGAGCCGAAATAACTATAAAACACGGAAAATAATGTTTCAGTTCCATCGGAGCAGGATTCCACAAAACCAACAGAATATCAGAGGGGCTTCGAGCGGTAAGCGATTTCAATCGAGTTCCGCCCGATGCCATATAGTGAGTGCCACGCGTCCCAGGGAAGAGAGAGAGAACCGCTCACATCAGACGGGTAAACATCATGTTATTTAGCCGCCCAATATGAATGATGATCGTTGGATCTATGGTCCCTAGATCAATGGTGGAGACATGTTTCGATGGATGACCGGATTTGACAAGGTTATGAAGCGAGATCACATAGGATTTGAAGTTTGAGATGGGCAATGTGTTGGCAGAAGGTAGTGTTTTGCGGGCATTCTTGGAGTTAACAGAAATAACGGTCGTTTCAAATATGTCCAAGAGAACTGAAACTCATCCATTATGAAATAGGCGGCCACCTCCCTGTGAGCGTTATGCAGTGACTGATTACATAGGACAGAAGGATTCAAATGGACGGAGGCAGAGGAACCAGAAAGCCGGGAAGCGAAAACGAACAGTGAGGAAGCAGATTGGCTTAAAAGCCACAAACTAATAGAGAGAGAAGCAAGTAAGAGAGTAGTAGGTAGTAAGCCGAAAGTAGAGAGAAGAAGCTGAGCTAACCTATAGAAGCAAAGGAAACATCGAGCCAAAGTTAAGACAGAGACAAAGAGAGTCAGAGAGTCTGTGTACTCTAGAGAAGGCTTGAGAGGTTCAAGTGCACTCCTCTATAATGCATGTCATGTATGAGTCTCAGATTGGGCTCATACTACTGTGACCAATAGAGGTCGAGACTCAGTAAGGAGAGTCTGTGTACTCCAGAGACTTAGGGGATCTAAGACAGTCTTGCTGATTTATATCTGTTGTGTGAGACTCAAATTGAGCTCACTGTTGTAAAAACTCTGCTTGAAAACATAACAGAGAGGCCACCACTAAAGGCTGGACAAAGAGACGTAGCCGAGGAGTATTGGGTGAACTCCTTATTAAACTACTTGTGTTTATATGTGTTGCCTATTATGTTTTCTTTAACTGCTTCATTGCCTATGTATTTCACAATCTTATCGATCCGTTGCATAAAATAACATAGGCACATCCAGGCACATGAGTTTGTAATACCTTATTAATTTTCTTGGATCAATAAGAGATCATCGACCATCCTCAATAAATAGTGTAAAATTTCAACAAAAAAAATCAATATCATAATAATATGTTAAAACCCTTTTATTTAAAATATACCCAAATTTTCAATAAATAGTAATAACAAAACCATAAAACATCTATGTTTTTCCAGTCGAGTGTACTAAAAACTAATAACAATTAATCAACTAATTATTACCATTCTTCATTTATTATCTATTATTGCTCATCATTTAATACCCCTTTAAAAGCCTTTTTATAAGAGAAGAAGGAACGATAATTTAATACCCCTTTAAAGGCATTTTTATAAGAGAAGAAGGAACGATCATCCATGACTTATCACTGCCCAACATTTATTAAAACCCATAATCTAATTAGTCAACAATTTTACCTAAAAGCATTGGGTTTTCTAACATGATTTTGAATATATTCCGCAAGATTGAAATACTATAAACTTCAAATTTTTGTAACCTAAAATCAATACAAATTTTCCAAGTTAATTATCTATATATATATTATAAAGATTTAGTGAAGAATATTATTGAAATTTGGTGAATATATTCATTATAGTTGGAATTTCAAAACTAAGAAAAAAATCAAATTTAACTATTTTAACATTTGTATTATCTATTTTTATAAGTTAATAATATATATTATATTTTAGTTTTTTTCAAATTAGGTTGAGCTTGGGTGGAGCTAGTCTTAAGTGTTGGATGGAAGAATAATCTGCCCACTAGTAAGATGTTATCATCAAGATTGTGAGAAGCTTTAATTTCCCCAAAAATAACTCCCATCTTCAACTCCTCCACATCTTATTTAACACTGTGACTTGATAAAAACTAATACAAACACCAACTAATCTACGCTCATAAATTTATATATATAAATATATACAACTTTATTACAAACAATTTACCTATCAAATTTTATCCAAACCGTAATTGCCAAAACTATTAACCACCGAACTATCTCAATCCCCAATACCATCCTTGAAAGTTGAAAAAGGCACTAAATGGTTTCCCAAAATATGAAAAACGATGAACCATACTGGTTGGTTCGAAACGCGTCGACAAAAGATTATCTATGTAATTTCGCCAAAAAATTCCCTAAACAATGAAAAAATAAATCAAAGCACCCATACAACTACGTTGCTAAATTAGATACTCAACTGGAAAACAGAGGCCAGAGAACATTCCACTCCTTTTCCACCCACGTTTCCGATGCCCTCATTTCAAACAACCTCTGCTCTGTTCGAATAAGTACGGGCGACAGACACGTCATCCACGTCCGACGCTACTCAACTATTTCCGAGCCCAGCCAACGCCTCAGGGTCGCTGGCGAGAAAACTCCGACGTTTGGAAAGCAACCTTACCTTCGAACCCATCTGTCCAAATGATCATATGATCTGTCGGTCAACCCACTTCCCCTTTTCCGGCAAGGGAATCAAACTTGGCCTCTCCATTGGATAATCTCTTTTCAATAAATCGTTTTAGTTTAGATATTTTTCTAGTAATTTATAGTGATAATTTTGTGTTTCACTAACTTGTTTTTTAACACATTCTTGTTAGGTTAATATAATATATAATTTTATTTATTAAAAATAGGTAAATATATAAATAAGTTTATCAAGCGGGAATGTTTCTTTGGCGAAAAAAAATTGCGAGTCTTCAAACCCTTGAAAATAATAATAATTTCAATTAAAATAATATAAAATTAAGCTAAATAAAAATCATGCTTAAAATCATTATTATCGAAAACCATGTTTTATAATATATATAATATATATATATTACATGGTTGTGGAGTCGTGTTAAATTTGAAAAATATTTCAAAAATACATATTCATGATGGGGGAAATTTCTAAAATATTTATAAAACTAATATTATTATATAAATTAAATCATTGATAAATATGGATAAACAATATTATGGGGTCTTGGGCTTAAACTACTTTTTCTAAGACAAATCAACATTTAAGGGCTTATTTAAGTTTGCTTTCCAAAAGTAAAGTTCACACATTATGAAGACATGAGGGAAATCAATATAAGTTGAGAAACATAATGAGGAGGTCGCAATTACCTAAGAAGGAAATAGAAGAGAAAACGTCGTTATCATCAATAGTGTAATATTCAAAATAGAAATTTTACAGAGATAATCAAAGATATGCACAAAAATAACAACACAATAAATTTTAGCAAACACCCATGAACAAAAAATTTCTCTGGAACACCCAAAATGGCCAATTTGTATTATAAATAAATTGTTGGAGTACAATAAAATTGGAAGGAGTGTGTTTGGGTTTGATCAAGGCAAGCTACAAGCCCCAAGTGATCAATCTCCCAATGTCCAATTGCTGCAATACTTTGACCCTCCAGAAATCAGTGCTGACCCAATTTTTCTTCATTGTTGGTTGACTTGGCACCCTGATTTCGCCCCTCAAAAATGCCTAGAAAATTTTGTAAATTTGGGAATATGATCCTTGTCAAAACCCCAGAAAAACCCAGAAAGAGATTTCTCTAGTTTTGACCCTCCAAATTTGACCGCAAATAGCTTGAACCTCCTCAAACACTAGAATGTTTCACCTGTAGCCGAAAATGATTAATTGTTGCTCTAAAATGCTAGCAATTTCACCACAATCTCCCTCCAAATGAAATCCTAACAACTCAGCCCCTAAGTCCTCCTGCTGACACTCCACACAAGATGACGCAGTAGCAAGCTTCAACAATTCGTACAACAATAAGGGACTAAATATTTTGTGCTCAAGAATGCTCGAATCACCTTGAAATTGTAGCCACAAACCCCTCTCCAAAATTGAGCCCACCAAGTGACGCAGATTCCCTAGCTAACTGACAATTCGCCCTACTATAAGAATGAGGATTTCAGGTCTGAATGTTACCCAAAAAAATCTATAAAATTAGCTAGAGACTCCTCTCAATAAACCCACAAAAACCCAGAAAAAGTTTGGGCTGAATCTAATGTGCCTTAGTGACCCCAAAAAATGTGTATGTTTCTAACTAGCTGGAAAAACACCCTGTAGAAATAATTCTGTTGTAGAATGCCAATCAATTACTAGAAATATCTCCTCCAAAACTCCTTACTCCCCTAGGGTGACACTCGAAGTTCACCGAATGTAGAGGTAAAATTTTCACTCAGAAATCCCTTGTGTTGAACAACACGATTGCCTTGGCTAAGCAGCTCAAGAGAACTAATGTTGAAATTGTAAAATGACCAAAGATGTCCCACATGAGAGCCTCCTTGCTCTATTTATAATTGTTGGCCTCTCTCTCACTTGGTGGCCCCCACTTTCCACTAGTTCACCCCCTCTCTTTTTCTCTTTCTTGCTCCACAAGTGTGCATTCCCTTTTTGTCTCTCTTGTGGCCCCCACCTGCGAATGAGTTGCAATATTTATTTTTCACCCAAGTTCCTTAAGCCAAAATCGTATCTAAAACTCGAACTACAAAATTTTGCTATGCTTAGCACCTCCCCAATAAACTTTGTTAATCTCATCAAATGAAAAAATCAAAATTGAGGATATTACAGCCCTCCCCACTAAAAATTGCTTGTCCTCAAGCAATGCATGAACAAGAACCATCTCTAGTTGTTCATTCCCACTGTTACTGCAAACTATTCCAGGGTCCCAGATATGACATTGAATCAACCGTGACATATGCACTATCATGTCATGAAGGAATCCCTCAATACTAGGATCCCAAACCACATGTCCAATGTGAAGCTCCCCTTCCTCCACTCACTATCTTGCCGTGTATAAGTACCAGAAGCCCTCTGCATACTATAAGTGAGTAGGAATCACGATCATGATAATGTAGCACTTTGTCCAACTCTGCATGAAGTTTCCCTATTGAGTGGTCCATCTCATACACTCCTAGAGTAAACTCCTTAAGATACCACCCAATCCCTGCAGAGATAAAGTCTTGCTTGCATGAGCTTCCCCTAATATTTTCCTGTTGATGCCCCCACCATTCAGATGAAGTCCCCCACGCCATCAGTGAATCACTAAATCCCAATGGAAGATCATAATGATCTCCCCCTGTATAACTAGGCTCATCCCCAAGGGTAGTTATATTTCCAAATTCTATGATGCTCGGATCCCATCCTAGTCTAAAATGAGTTCCACCATGTTTTGTTGTGCAACTCTAACCATGACAATTTGCCCATCATGTGCAAATTGTATCCTCTTCTCCTGGGACCTAATGGCAAAATATCTATAGAGCCCCAATGCATTTGGCCCAAGAACCTATGATTTCACGACCTACCCATCCAATACTCACCATGATTCGTAGCAGCAACAAGGAAAACCAACCTTGCCATGCGATAAAGGCTTCAATGCTCCCCCACATGTCAAACTAAGTGTGAGTTGGGTTATCCTCTGTCTTGATCCCACTCGTCACAAAACAAAGTGTCCCATCAACCAACCAACTCCCCGGATTCCATAGCCAGAACGGTTGCAACATAGTCTCGACAGTGGTTGGCACCAACTTGTACCACATCTCAAGTCCATGTGTGCAATCAATATATGGACTCCCTACATCACAAACCAATCTAGTGCATGTGAACTTACCCTTCATTAGCCATACCCCATTGTGGGATCTGTCATCTTGCCTCTTGGAAGCGCTCCCAAACACTACTTGGAGTCTAAACATCCATCTTCAAGTAAGGTCCACCAACCATTGTAGATGCTCATGAGACACCTCAAAATGTCTCACCAACAGGGGGCCATGCATCTCCTTGAGTGTGGGCTCAAGGGTGGTGCAAGTGTTACCTCTACAGAAGATCAAACTACCCCCAAGCATGCATCCACCAACTCGCGCCCTAACCATATGCCACAACTGGAAAGCCTCTCTCATGATGCACCATGTCTCGTCCAACTGTCTCAAATCATCCTCTAGGGTCCTATTACTCATGATGTGAGCATCAAGAGACAATATCCAAGTCCACTGTGTTAGTGCAAAATGTTGGAGATTGAAAAATGGAAGCTCATAGTCAGCCCTGTCATCAACTCGCTCTCCAAATCTAAGTGTGCCAAACCCAAAGGTCAGATGCCATTGTTAGGAGATCTCTCTGGCGAAAACAATTTAACAACCTGTCGTGCATCATCATCCTCTACTGCACTCAAATACCTACCCTTACACTCCTCTACATAACATTGAACTCCATGGCAGAAATCTATGCACAATTAGATACAAAAACTCAATGCCATGTCACCATGTACCATAGGGCATCCCATATGTGCCCATGCATCCACCACTCTACTAGTACACCCACCACAATGTGATCTACACCTCCTCATCTGCCCAAGTACACCTATGTGGCCCAATGCCTCACATGCAATCGAGAATAACACTACCATGTCAAACCTTAGTAGCGCCCAATACATCAGTGAGAGAGCATTGTCTCCATATGATTCCCTGTTTGGTGGCCTAACAATGCCACCTCCTCCTACCAACCCCTTCTAGAGTAGTCTAATCATCCTACAATCCCATGTGAACCCAACATGCCATGACAACTCATGAAATCTTCTTGTTGCTCTGTCAATCCATCCTGTCACTAGTGCTCTCAAGAACTTTGAATGGGATATGGAAAGATGTGTGTGCCCAACCACTATGTACATCATGCAACTACCACTATCACCTACCGACTCCACGATGTGATGGAGAATCCCACCTGGATCCCAACAACAGTTTGGGTCTCGAGTTCCTTTGGTAATCCACAACCTCTATTGAATTATGGCCATGGGTGCATCTAACCTCCTAGCCAGCTCCACCGGATACCAACTCAATATCTCTCGCCACCCAACGCTGAGAGAGGGATCAAATGCATGAACAACCTTACACGGAACATGTCCTACATCGTGCGAATATTTCACCCTGCACAACTCGTGTTTCCCCATCTCACTAGTCTGGAAAATCCATGTAATCTACCTAGGTAATGCGACCTCTCTCTCACCAACATGCAGAGGTGGCCTAATAATGCTGCAAGCCTCATCAATGTATCCTTGAAGGGGACTATCGTCTGAAAGTATGGCATCTTTGTTGGTTTCCGATGCATCTATCTGCTCCTCGTTGATGGTTGATTCTAAGGATGGATGCTCATCCTCCTCCACCATGGGCTCAACATGAGCCACTAAATGTCCCTCCAAAGATAGCTCATCATGCATAACATCCTCAACAATTAGTGATAGGTAGCTATCATTTGGAAACTCTATCACAGATGCCTCTATACCTATCGACTCCTCATCAATGGTGGATATGTCTCCCGACACATCATCAACCTCTTATGTGTTGCTATCACCTGAAAACTTGGACATGGCCTTTGACACCTCATCAATAGATCCCTCAATAATGGATGACATCTCATCCATGGGTGGCTCCTCATCAACAAATGGCCCTCTGAGTATATGCTCTACTCTCTCCACTAGGGTGTCAATCGGAACTACTAAAGGGATCTCCTACAAGGGTGAATCATGTGTCACATTAGACACATTGATACGCTCCTCACACTCCTGTGTGCCTACAATCTCATGCTCAACCTCCTCCTCAGGTTCCTAATATCTAAAGTCAGGTCTCCACCAACAAAAGCACCTCTCAGTCTCATCCTCTAATTGTCCTCCTCTATGCTCCTCAAATGAGAAAGCCCTCTTGATCTTAGGATCCAACCCCTCACACTCATCAATCTTATCCATGGAGGGTCTCATCAAATCTGCAAGGTGTTTGGTTCCCTCTCCTTCTCCAGTTCACCCAGAAATAAGGCATGGTAGGTCGCCTGGGATGGCCATGGTTATTGTTATGTTGAATTGAGTGTGCATGTGTGTGGCTTCTTCGTTGCTTATGTCTCAACGTCCCCATCATTTGTTGCATCCTCTCTGAGAATTTTTGGTTTTGCCTCCTTAACAATCAATTCTCCCTCATCAGCTCCTCCATGATCCTTTTTGTACTCTTCCCTTTCAGAGTCATCAGAATGCCCACAAATTCACCAGTCACTGTGAATGCATGGCCAAATCCTCCATGATCTTGCTGGCTTCCCCACAGCTAGCCAAGATCATGCACCGATACCACTGTAATATTCCAAATAGAAATTTTACAGAGATAATCAAAGACATGCACAAAAATAACAACATAATAAATTTTAGCAAACATCCATGGACAAAAAATTGCTTTGGAACACCCAAAATGGCCAATTTTTATTATAAATAAATTGTTGGAGTACAATAAAATTGGAAGGAGTGTGCCTGGGTTTGCTCAAGGTAAGATACAAGCCCCAAGTGATTTATCTCCCAATGTCCAACTATTGCAATACTTTGACCCTCCAGAAATTTGTGCTGGCCTAATTTTTCCTCATTGCTGGCTTACTTGGCACCCTGATTTGGCCCCTCAAAATTGCCAAGAAAATTCTATAAATTTGGGGATGTGATCCTTGTCAAAAACCCAAGAAAAACCAGAAACGGTTTTCGTTGGTTTTGAACTTCCAAATTCGATCCCAAATAATGTGGCCCTCCTCAAAATACCATCCTCTCGGTCTCATCCTCTAATTGTCCTCCTCTATGCTCCTCAAATGAGAAAGCCCTCTTGATCCTAGGATCCAACCCCTCACACTCATCAATATTATCCATGGAGGGCCTCATCAAATCTGCAAAGGTGTCTGGTTCCTTCTCCTTCTCTAGTTCACCCAGAAATGAGGCATGGTAGGCCGGCTGGGATGGCCATAGTTATTGTTCTGTTGAATTGAGTGTGCATGTGTGTGGCTTCTTTGTTGGTTATGTCTCAACGTCCCCATCATTTGTTGCATCTTCTTTAGGAATTTTTGGTTTTGCCTCCTCAACAACCGGTTCTCCCTCATTAGCTCCTGCATGATCCTTTTTGTACTCTTCCCTTTCGGAGTAATCAAAATGCCCCTAAATTCATGAGTCATTGTGAATGCATGGCCAAATCCTCCAAGATCTTGGTGGCTCCCCCACAGCTAGCCAAGATCATGCTCTGATACCATTGTAATATTCCATATAGAAATTTTACAGAGATAATTAAAGACATGCACAAAAATAACAACACAATAAATTTTAGCAAACACCCATGGACAAAAAATTGCTCTGGAACACCCAAAATGGCCAATTTTTATTATAAATAAACTGCTGAAGTATAATAAAATTGGAAGGAGTGTGCCTCGGTTTTCTCAAGGTAAAATACAAGCCCCAAGTGATCAATCTCCCAATGTCCAACTGCTACAATACTTTGACCCTCCAGAAATCTGTGATGGCCCATTTTTTCTTCATTGCTAGCTGACTTGGTACCCTGATTTGGCCCCTCAAAACTGCCCAAAAAATTATGTAAATTTGGGGATGTGATCCTTGTCAAAAACCAGAAAAACCCAGAAATGGTTTTCG
Source organism: Pinus taeda (assembly GCA_000404065.3). Lineage (NCBI taxonomy): Eukaryota > Viridiplantae > Streptophyta > Pinopsida > Pinales > Pinaceae > Pinus > Pinus taeda. The sequence continues at coordinate 76,150 of APFE031098229.1, forward strand.
TTGGTTTTGAACCACCAAATTCGACCCCAAATAACTTGGCCCTCCTCAAAATGATGAATTGTTGCTCCAAAATGCTAGCAATATCCCCACAATCTCCCTCCGAATGAAATCCTCATAACTTAGGCCCTAAGTCCTCCAACTGACACTCCACACAACAATCACTCAAGATAAGTGCATAGGCATGTGAGAGATGACATAATAGCAAGCTTCAATAATTCATACAGCAATAAGAGACTAAATATTCTGTGCTCAAAAATGCTCAGATCACCTTGAAATTGTAGCCATAGACCCCTCTCCAAAACCCCATAAATACCTAGAAATGGTTTGGTACAACTCCAAGCCAAAACTGAGCCCACCAAGTGATGCAGATTACCCAGCTAACTAACAATTCACCCTACTATAAGAATGAGGATTTCAGGCCTAACTATTACCCAGAAATTTCTATAAAATTATTTGGAGACTCCTCTCAATAAACCACAAAAACCTAGAAAAGGTTTGGGCTGAATCTAATGTGCCCCCATGACCCCAAGAAATGTGTATGGTTCTAACTAGCTGGAAAAACGCCCTGTAGAAATAATTATGTTGTAGAAGGCCAATAAATTACTAGAAAAATCTCCTCCAAAACTCCTTAAGGTAGAGGTGGAATTTCCGCTTGGAAATTACATTCGAAGTTCATTGAAGGTAGAGGTGGAATTTCCGCTCGGAAATCCCTTGTCCTTGTGTTGAACCTAGGGTTTTGGTAACCACCACTTGCTTTATGACACCACCACCACCACCACCACCTCAGCCATTGACAGAGGAAATCCAATCGATACTCTTACAACCATGTTCTTCCTAGTGCATTGTGCTCTCTAGGGTCCCAAGTTACGTGCATAAAGAAAATTCTAGGAGCTTTGTGAATCTTTCTACTAGAAATTCTTGTAGGATGAGTCTCCTCTTTTGCAGAGAACTAGGCAATGGTTCCGAGGAGACTCCACACATACTCTACCAAGATCCCTGTTGTTCCACAATTCATCTCCTGGCTTACGAACATTACCACCATTCTTAGAATCCTTATAGTTATACAATACATTGCCTCTAGATCTTTCCTTGGGCCGCTTCCCAAAGCCTCTCGCTTACTATCCACCTGCATTGAAGTTGTCAAGTGTGGTGGGAGTTATGCTCCCTGTCCTGGGAATGCTCTCGGGACTCACCCCCATCAGGGGAACCTTCTCCTTATACACTCATTTCTCTAGGCATTACGATGTCTTTTGATCTAAGTTCGGAGGCTAGCCCAGAGCAAAGTCTTGGGAATTCTTGAGGATGCTCTAATTAGCCAACCAATCTACTATTTTATTTCCTTCTTGTCTAGTGTGTGTTGTAATTACATAAGGTAAGGATAGCAAGAGATCTTTAATATGAGAACTATGGGCCTCGAGGCGCCAACGACATATTACTTTTTCCACTGGTGCTCTGTGAATGATATTTTGGATTGCCTTAATCACGAGCTCTGAATATCCTGAGATTTGAATCTTATGAAGATTCTTTTGTTGGGCCAACTTTAGCGCTTTTTCAAGGGTAGTCAATTTCGCCACATTATTTGTCGTATATCCACATGGCCCCATGAAGAAACCTATTGGCTGACCCATGTTGTCTCTGAGAATCCTACCTGCTCTGAGAGGGTCGAGATTCTCTTTCGAGGCCCCATCAAAATTGATTTTAATAAAGCCCTTTTGGGGGGATGAATGTAGTCGGAGAGTGAACTCGATCATTAGGTGTAACACACTCCTCCCACATCCACCCAAGTAACCATGCCAATCGGGTAAACATGCGATGATAGACTACTATGATTCGATTCAACCTCCTATGTGACCTTAAGGATGTGGAACCGAACTCCAATGTCACATGCACTAGCAAATTCATGAGGACATGGTTATGTAGAAATGAGAGCTCGAGAAACGGGAATGCATCAGGAAATTGGAGGGCGAGGTGGATGCACTGTAACATTAGCTAGAAAATCTGAAGATTAAAGTGGAAACCATGGAGGAAAACATGGAGGGCGTGACAGATCAGGGGAAATTCAAAGGCTGAGAGTATGCTTCTCCTTGCCTGGATCTAAATTGCCCAGCTTCAATGGACATTTGATATCCTCTATTTTGTTTTTATGTTTTTTATCAGCATGATGAATTGTAAACGTATATCCCTTCTATCTCAATTTTGTCGAAGTTATAGCGGTAAATATCCCAGAATGAGAATTTTTTGTAGGTGGGATAGCCATATCTACTACAACAGACTAGATGGACAAAGAAATCATTACCAGCGCGTAGAAGCATGGATAAATTGTTGTAAATCCCCGATTTTGTTGTGAACGAGTGAGACTTTTTAATACCTAACTATACTCACTTTGGTTAAAAAAACTTAATATAGATGTAAAGTAATAAACTAATTAATTAATTGATAAATAAATCAAACTTAGATTAGAATTTTAAAATAAAACGAACCATCCACTTTAATAATTTCAACAATTTCAACACTAATTTTAATATTTTTAATTGAAAATATTAATAATTATTTAGAATTCTTACCTATATAATTTTTTATTTCATTTTTTAAATAAAGAAAAAATCAAACGTTGATTTATAATTAAATCAAATTTACATGTAATTTTGATATACAACATCTCCACACCATCATTGTCAGCCATGTATCAAAAACTTTAAAACGTGCCCTTTATAAATAGGTATCCAAGCATGATAAAATTAGGCATCGTCCTCTTGATCATCACACCAACCATATATAATTTAATATATGAAAAAGACTAGTGAAAAATTAACTTACAAAAAGCAATTTGCTACTTAAATTCAATTGTTTTTTAATAGTGAAAATGGATTCAACACTATTAAGAATAGCTAAACCACCCAAAACTCTAAAACTTAGTAACCATAACCATCATTTCAAAAAAATTCCACCAAATTTAATCAAAATGCACTAAATTTTCTAAAATTTTCCAACAAAAAAATCACAAATTTAAACAAATCTATCGTATTTATCCCTAAATCACACTATTTTTCCTAGAAAATATCACCAAATTAAACTACTCTATCAAATTCATCCCCAAATCAAACTCTAATGACATCCCCCTCGACCCTTCACATGCGTTGCACCTATCGTTCGACAAGACAAGTACTTACGCTAAACAGTTTCACCCACCCACCATGTGATGTATATGTGGGTGGCAGTGGCACACACACATAGCGTAAACAACACACCCCAACTAATAGCCGTACGAATATCCGAATCGAGTTGAGGGATTAAAAAGTTGGTGGTCCGTACAATGACAATACTTGAAAACCACTGCTCATCATCGTTCACCAATTAAATATTGAATTGGATCAACGCACTGCTCTGCGCCCAACGTTCTCCTTTCAAACAACCTGTGCTCTTCTGTAATAACACAACTGGACACGCGGCGTTCAGCTGAAAACACGTCATACATGTCCCATTGCACTCACGTATTTTTGACCCTACTCATCGTCGTACGGTCGCTGGCCAGAAGATTCCAACACCGGAAAACCAACGGCAGGTGACTTGAGCGGCCAAGAAAGCAAGAAAAAGCACCGGACGGCGGATGCTCACACAGAAAAGCATGAGTTATTTAGGTAGCTTTTCAGGAAATCAACTCCAACCTATCACTGCAGCGTTCCTTATTCGCCTCTCTTCCCACGAGGACTTTATAACCTCACAACACCACCACCAATAGCCATACTGTGTGCACGATTCAAAAAGACATTCCCGTGTATTGAATGGGGAGGCAATGGGAATCGAACTAGAGATGGGCAGACCCCAGGAAGAGGGTTGGGTGACGGGTGCCTTTCTTGGGGCCGGGGCATACGGAACAGTCAGCCTCGCCGTGAGCAGGTCCAGTGGCCAACTCTTTGCAATCAAATCTGCAGCCAGCTTTTGTTTCGCTTTGAAAATGAGTACCAGATTTTGCGGTGCCTGGATTCTCCATACATCGTTCGCTGTCTGGGGCACAATTACAGCTTCGAAAACTGTGCAGAGGTGCACAATTTATTCTTAGAGTACATGCCAGGTGGCAGCTTGGTGGATTTACTGAGAAAGTTTGGAGGGACGCTGAACGAAACAGTGATCAGAGCATACACGCGCGGCATCCTACGTGGACTCGATTACCTACACAGTCCGGGGATTATGCACTGTGAGTCCGGGGATTGTGCACTGTGATATCAAGGGGAAGAATATTCTTGTCGATTCCAATGGTGTGAAGCTTGCTGACTTTGGTTCTGCTAAGAGGGTTGAAGATGAGGAGAAGTGCGAGGAGGCCCTGCAGGCTGCAATTGAGGGGAACCCCTCAGTGGATGGCTCCGGAGGTGGTGAACCAGGTGGAGCAGGGGCCTGCTTCTGATATTTGGTCTCTCGCCTGCACTGTGCTTGAAATGGCCACTGGCAGGCCTCCATGGAGCCACGTTTCCAGTCCCCTCGCCACAATGTATCGAATTGGATGCACAGAGGAGCTGCCTGGGTTGCCTGGATGTCTTTCACCTCAGATTCGGGATTTCCTAGAGAAATGCTTTCGGAGAGATCCCAAGAAGAGGTGGACCAGTGCAGAGCTGTTGAACCATCCTTTCTTAATAGAGGACTGCTCTGTTATGGAGGCAGAGGAGGCCATTAGGGGTCCGGGATCTCCGACTAGTCATTTGGATTTTAGGAATCACATATGGGATTCCTACTCTTCCGTCACTCACCCTCACCAAGCCCAACTAGGGAACGCAATGCAGAGGTGAATAGACCAGTTGAGCAATGCCCAAGGCGTTCTCCCAGAGACAGATTGATGGCACTGGCCGCACCTTGTAAATTTGAAGAAGTTGCTAACAGGCCTAATTGGATCACAAGCCTCCATGGTCCATGGACTATTGTGAGATCTTCCAGAAGTAAATCTCCAACTTCAGATAAGCCTCTCTGAAAATCAGACATTAGTAATGGCTCCTCCATCCAGGAGCTTCCATTCACAGAAGAAAGGTGCAGTACCAGCTTCAAAGTTGTCAATTGGAAAGGGTTGTAGCCAAGAGGTGAACTAGATCAATGCTCACAGGCTATGCTCTCTGCAGCCCAATCTCAACATCAACCATCTTCCAGCACTTCTTCCAAGACTCTGCATCATAACTTGTTTTCGCTGGCTGAGGCATCCAATTTGACTGGTGAAGCTTGGGATTCGGATGGAAATTCATCTCACAGGATTGTTGGTGGTGATCCTGGTATTCATCACAGATTAGTAGTTGGAAAAACGTTTTATATGTTTGATGATAAGTGGAACTCTACGACTTGGGCAGCAGCAACTTATTGCGCCTTTGCTGTATGCGAACTCCACAATTTTGTAATTTTAATTCAAAATTAATACCGGTTGAATTTCTTCGGTTACACAATATATGACTTCATGATTAGCGATTCAACTTAATTCCTCTTTGATTGGCAATTTGACTTTATTCGGGTGGGAGGATTTTCCCTTGGGATATTCAAAGTTTACATATAAATTTGCAATGATAACTTTTAACTATCTTTTAAAGAGTGTGATATCCATTTGGAAGGGTAATTTGAAGAATTTGTTTAAGTTTACATATAAATTTGTAATGATAAGATTTAACTATCTTTTAAAGAGTGATATTTTTTAGTTTACATAAAAATTTGTAAGGATAAGTTTTAACTATCTTTTAAAGAGTGTGATATTTTTGTGGAAGGGTGATTTGAAGAATTTTCACAAAGAGAATGATTTTTCTTTATAAATAATTAATGCGGTTTTCTCAAATTGAATATGAAAAACTAATATGGATAAGGTTTATTTTTTATTTATTTTCCAACATCAAAATTAAAATTTTAATTAATGTTTAGAGAATTTTACTAATTAATTTTGGTATTTCTTATGATTTAGAGTAGGCTTTATTTACATAATTCATAAATAATTAATGTGAATTTCTCAAATTGAAAATGAAAAACTAATATGGATAAGGGTTACTTTTGATTTCTTTTCCCAAAATCAAAATTAAAGTTATAATTAATGTTTAGAGAATTCTACCAATTAATTTTGGTATTTCCTATGGCTTAGAGTAGGCTTGATTTACATAAATCATTAAAATCAAATTTAAGAAGGCTTCATTTTTGTGTTTTGTTAAATTTTGTTTTAAATAGAATTTTTGCATAATTTTGAGTTAATTTGATGAATCTAGTTGATTGCTTCATGTTGTAGTAGTTCCAACTTTTTTTGTTGAACTCTCTAAGACACTTCGATATCTCATAGGATTTGAATCTACGATTTTCTCTCTTCTTACTTTTTCCTTTGACCTTCCATGAACAACAAAAGCCTTATTGGTAGATTCATAAACTTTTTGCTTCACCTCCTTTGGGAATAAAGCAATTATTGTCTCATTAAGCACCAATTTTGTTACAGTGCTTTTAATGACCATTACTAGTTTGTCCCATGAATTTGACAAAGACCACAATAGGGTCATACAATAATCCTCTTGTTGTAACCTATGGGATTAAACAATAAAGATTATTAACATTGTAGTCACATAATCGTAATATACAACAATTACTATATAAGTAAAGGTTGAGTTGAATGATTGTTATCTTATCCACCTAGGTTCAAATCCCCACTAGTGATTGGAGATTAATGGATTTGACTCATTGGTCCATTAAACCTATTTTAAGCATAATTAACACTCAAGAGTCAACTAGGCCAACCATGAAGAAACACATAGTAATATAAACATCCAAACACAAATTGATATGAGCAAGTCTTCCATTTTGAGCTTCCATAACACAAAGTTAGTGCAATTAAACTTCTTCATTCCTAATCTAGATGTGCTTGTCATTTGTTGACAACAAAACTTCCTTTTGCACAAGCTCTCACTCAAACCAATAATAGGTCAAAAAAACCATATTCTTAACACTTTTGATCAAAGGTGATTAGGGTATGATACCAAATGAAAAGAATAAGAGGTGCATAAAATGCTTCCTACACTAAACAATGAGGGAAGAATGTACATAAAACTAAATAAGCACACTGGCAATAATAAACAACACAAAAACATACAACCCCTAAACAATAATTTCTTACAAAAAGCTCTTTAAAGATTAATACCCCACAATTGAAAACACACTCAAAAGACTACTCAACAACTAATAAATAGTTATAATACATTATAGAATCTCCATGCTCTCAACATGGTGATCAATAACCACCTTCCTACATAGTATAAATGTTGCATAAGGTGGTGTTTTTGTTGTTGGATTTGAAGCAAATTCAAATATGATGATGTATACACCACTCCATATAGCATTTAATGTTGTGTAGCAAGATGGTTATTGACAATCCTCAATAAATATATTTAATAGTGTAAAGATTCAATAGAAATTTCAATAAACCTTTTTATTTAAATATACCCAAAATTTTAATAAATAGTCATATCAAAACCATAAAACATTTATATTTTTCTAATTTAATATGCTAAAAACTAATAACAATTAATCAACTAATTTATACTATTCCTCTTATTATTACTCATAATTTAATATAAGGAAAAAACAATCATCTATAACTTATCACTGCTCAACATTTATTAAAACCTATAATCTAATTAGTTAACAATTTCACCATAAATATTTGAGTTTTCTAACATAATTTTGAATAAATATTTGAGTTTTCTAACATAATGTTGAATAAACTCGACAAGACTGAAACACCATAAATTTCAAATTTCCTAACTCAAAATCAATAAAATTTTGATGAGAAAATATTTTCTAACATAATTTTTCACGTGAATAGACAACTCTTATTAAAAAACTTTTCCAACATCAATAAAATTTTGATGAAAAAATATTTTCAAACTAATTTTTCACGTGAATAGACAAGTCCTTATTAAAACAACTTATTCAATTTTATTGGAAAAGTTTTTTATAAGAGAAAAATAAACCATCAACCATTTTATATAATGTAGGTTGTCGTTGAAAAGTAACATTACTTAAATACTTTTAATATTTTTATAAGACAAATGAACCATCCATCTTATATAAATGTTAGTTGTCTTTAAAGTTATTATTATTAAAATATTTTTTTTTATTATTAATTTAATTTAAAAGTATTGTCGTTGAAAAGTTTTATTACTTAAAATATTTTGAAAATGACTATCATCTTATTATAATGTTAGGTTGTCTTTAAAAGTTTATTATTTAAATATTTTTATTATTAATTTAAATATTAAAAGTATTTATTTTATGTATAAAGTAGTAAGCTGTTTTTTATATAGGTGGGAAAATCTATCGTAATTTAGTTGCTAAATCAGAATTGAGGATAATATTTTTAGTTGCTAATCTGGAATGCAGGTTGACTCATCATTATTATTCAAGGCAAATCGCAAACCACGCCACGTGGAATAATCCGATAGTGGTCCATCACTCCTGCTAGATGCTTTTGGGTCTTGGGTCATTAACTTGTTTCCTTACTTCTGAGGAAGCCAAACTCTTAGCCAAACTGACAAAATTTTAGGGCATACTTTAGGCCTGCAGTAATAAGGTGTTTTATAATATAGTATGATATAAATATCATTCTTTTAAATTAAATTTATTAATTATTTAGTACTTTTTTTTAAAAACCATTTATTAATTAATTTTACTTTCAAAATTAATTTTTTTCAAACAATATAATATAAATTAAGAAGATATATATATATATATAATATATATATATATATATATATATATATAACATATATATATATATAATATATATTATTTATTTATTTATTTTTTTCTATTATAAAAAAAAATTAAAACATATATATATATCCACATAAAAATTGAAAGCAAATTTTCCAAATAACTATTTATATAAATATTATAAAGATTTTGTGGAAAATCTTATAGATTGACAAGCTCATGCAATTTACTAAAGCACTGGACAAGAATCTACTACTTTCAACCAACGGAAGCCAATAGATCGATGAAAACAATATGAACAAGAAGAAGACAAATCATTGGCACATAACACAAGATGTATCTGGGAAAACCACTGCTCAAAACCCCACTATCTGTATTGCATATATTAGAAATACGAGTGAAGATACAAATCTTGTTCTCACTAGAAAAATTCCGCACAAGTATGCTCACCTCTCTCGGCTCACAATCAAGCTCTTGACCAACACTTAGCCAATTTTGCAGCTCTCCAAGCCCCTAATCTCTTGCGTAATTCCTAGGATGAATCACTTGTATTTAAAGGGAATTCATGCTTCCAAAACAGTGCAATCCAAACATAGGATCAATCTCTAATGCATGAATGATATTTACACTCCAGTAAATAATACCACTGATAACACACTATCCCTGCACTCTAGTCTCAATTGGGTCTTTCTCTGATCAACAATTTACCTTCCACCACTATGTGGTACAGATTTGCATCCGCTTCACTCTTTGTGAAGCCCAACCCGGTGAAGTAGCTATCTATCCTGGTGTACCAAGCACGAGGTGCTTGCATCAACCCATACAACGCTCTCTTGAGTTGTCACAACATGCGACTCACGGTCGAAGGTCTCAAAACCTTTTGGTTTCTCTATGTACACCTCTTCCTCAATCATGCCATTAAGGAAGGTTGTCTTCACATCCATCTGATGTATCTTCCAACCCATCAGTGTTGATAGTGCCAATATAGATCTGATTGATGAGTACCTTGCAAGAGGAGCAAAGGTCTCATCATAGTCAATCCCCTCCACTTGTGAAAAACCACGAGCCACAAATCTAGCCTTATGCTTCTCCACACTACCATCTACAGCTTGCCTTACCTTGTAAATCCAACGAGAGATCACCACTCACTTTTCCTCCAGTCTTGGGACCACATCTAAAACACTGTTACAAACTATGGAGTCACACTCCACCATGGCATCAACCCAAACCGGCTTTTGCACTTCTTCCTTAAAGGAAGATGGCTTTGTCATAACACATCCGCACATAAGAGCCATGTATCCAGTGTACCTCTCAGGTGACCTCCTCTTCCTGCGCTGAGAAGTGGGTGCTCCCACATTCTCTCGTGCATCGTCCAACAATCTTTCAACCTCTCTGGTGCACTTTCTTCCCTCTTTGGAAGACTCTTCTTGAGTGGATGTCTCCACTGGTGGATCCTCTGCATGTGGCTGCTCCACATCAATCCGAGGCTCCTAAACCTTAGGAGCTAAAAGATCCTCATATGCATGTAGCTCAAGCTACCTCTCAAGGGAAACTCACATGGCCTCCTCCTCATCGAATCTGACATCCCCGTGAACCACTGTCATCCTGCTGGTCGACTAGTACACCCGATAGTTGTGAGGTGTATCAGTGTACCCCACAAATATCCCCAACTCTGCTGTTGGATCAATCTTCTTCTGTGCATCTTTAGTCACATGGAAATATACCGGTGACCCAAAAACCCTGAAGTGACCAACATTTGGCCTCTTACTGGAATAAGCCTCCTCTAGTGTTTGCATCTCAAGTATTCGATGTGGGCTACGATTTTGAACATAAACCGTTGTGTTGCATGCCTCAGCCCACAAGTGTAGTGGTCGACCATGATCATGCAACATCACCCTTGTTGCCCCTACTATGCTTCTGTTCTTCCTCTCAGCCACCCCATTTTGCTGAGGGTTATGGGGTGTCGTCATCTCCTGTTTAATCCCTTCCGTTGCACAAAAGTTCTTAAACTCGTTTGAGACATACTCACCACTGTTATCACTCCATAGAGCTTTAACCTTCTTGTCCGACTCTTTCTCCACCAATGCGTTAAACTCACAAAACTTTGTGAAAGTTTGATCCTTTTTCTACATGAAAAATATCCAACATTTACAAGAAAATTCATCAACAAATATAACATAATACTTGTGTTTAGCTGTGGATGCTATCGAGAATGGTCCACACACATCTAAATGGACTCGCTCTAGAATAGCCTCTACTTGACTGTCTTTATCGTGAAAGGAAGACTTGGTGTATTTTCCCAAAGTACACCCCTTGCATGTATCAACTTGCTCAAGCATACCTTTGGGAATACTGCTAGAGATCTGCTGCAATATCTTCAGAGCCCCATGATGCAAGTGGCCCAATCACCTGTGCCACAACTCGCCAACATCTCGACTCTGCACCCTTTCTTCTTTTGTGCTCAAAGCAGTACACTCCTTTACCTCCAACTTATAGAGATTCTTCACCCGAATCCCTATCTTCTTTACCTAACTGGTGGCTATGTGTGGAAGGAACGCCTTTCCTTTCGAGAAGATCGCATCATAGCCTCTATCCTCAAGCATGGCAATAGATACCAAGTTCTTCTTTAGCCCAGACACATACATAATATTCTTCAAGGTGAGTGGATCCTCGTGCTCCCTTTGAAAAGTAATCGTACATAATCTAGTAACACTATACTTCCCATCATCACCCGTCTCGATATGCATATCGAGATCTTTCTCCTCCAGGTCACTGAATAACTCTTTATCACTAGTCATGTGGAATGAAGCTCCATTGTCTAAGTACCATACACTTCCCATCATTGATGACACCATGCATGCAATGAGGGAAAAGTCCAATTCGAATTAAGAGGCCAAAGCCTCACCCATCGCTCCTCTTAAGGATTTCTTCTTGGACTTCTTGAGTGGACAATTTGTAGAAAAATGGCCCAGCTCATGACAATGAAAACACTTAACTTTCGTCATGTCTTTCTTCTTACCTACATGATAAGAATCTGATTTGGAATGGGAATATTTCCCTTAACCCTTCTTCACCTTAATATCCAAGGCACAATTCTCTTCATCATCAGTCTTTGATGAAGAGCCATCCCTGGTGTTCCTCTTGATATCTTCTTACATCAAATCCAAGCACAATCATTCCCAATCTGGCAACTTCTCCCGACTATTGACGAAGTCCTGATAACTATGCCAACTCTTTGGGAGTCCTAGAAGAGCAAGACTCACCATACCATCCTTGACAACCGTGATTCCAACACTTTCAAGTTCATTGCGACATTGAGTGAAATCGGTCAAGTATTTTGGAATTGTCTCGCCTTTCTCTATTTTGATTTTTTGAAGTTTGTCCTTCAGTGCCAATTTCCTTTGGTGATTGTTGTTCTGATACAAGTCTGTTAATGCTTTCCACATAGCATACGAAGTTTCCTTACCATGGAGACTCGAAACAATGTGGTCTCAAACTCCCTCAACGATTATCCACCTCGCCTTCGCCACACACTTCATCCATTTGACCAAATTATGTGCATCTGATGTTGTTGGCTTATGAATTTCTTGATCAATGAATTCCTTCAAGCCATTATCCTCTAGCACAACCTCCATTCTATCCCTCCAGGAAATAAAATTTGTGCTACCTTCCAAGGCATACTCGAGCTGCAAACCATAGAACGTCATCTTCCGATCCTGAAGTATATATTGCAAATTCAAATTTCACCTGTAACCTAAAACTAAAAACTTCGAAATCTCCTCTAGTATATTTTCTTCAACTCCGATACCATGTAGAAAATCCTGTAGATTCACAAACTCATGCAATTTACTGAAGCACAGGACAAGAATCTACTTCTACTTTCAACCAATGGAAGCTAATAGATCGATGAAAACAATATGAAAAAGAAGAAGACAAATCAATGGCACATAACACACGATGTATCTGGGGAATGCCACTGCTCAAAACCTCGTTATCTGTATTACATATATCAGAAATATGAGTGAATATACAAAGATTGTTCTCACTAGAACAATTCCGCACAAGGATGCTCAACTCTCTTGATCTGAAATTGATTGCTAATTAATGTTGTGCTAGTACAATTTCCAGATATAAAATTTTCTTTGCTTTGGTTTTCTTATCCATCAAGAGTTTATCCATGAGCATGTGATTGTCAATTCATCAAACTTAGTAAAATTTAGTGTTTTGCATGAACTTTAAAGCATGAATTTAAATTGCTGAACAACAACATATAAAAACACAACAAGCACAAATAATAAAGCTCAATAGACAAATTTTTGTTGAAGGAGTTCACCCCTCCTGGGCTACATCTCCTTGGTACAACTTCATAGTGTGGGCCTTTGTATTGGCTTCAATAATGCCCAAATTGTTGTTACATGCATCCAATGCTCTTGGAACATGTTCAAATGAGTTTAAAACATTCAAATCCATCAGAAATGACTATGTTTTTACTCAATTTGGTTACGAGCTGCTCTAGGAATGGCCTCCAACGCCTGGTGGCTCTAGGCTTCAAAAATTTTCAAGTGACCAAAAATACCTGTAGATGACCTCTTCCAGCTCTAAAAATTGCTCCAATGAGTTCCCATCATGCCAATTAGCAAAAAACGACTATTTTTTTTCTCAATTTGGTTACCAGCTACTCTAGTAATGGCCTCCAACACTTGGTGGCCCTAGGCTTCGAAAAATCTTCAAGTGATCAAAAACATCTGTAAATGACCTCTTCTGCCTCTGAAACCTACTCCAACGAGTTCCCAGCATGCCAATTAGCCAAAAAAGACTATTCATTTTCAAAATTTTGCTGAGAATTAAGTAAGTTATGGCTCAAACTGTTTTTCCTAGAAAACCTCCGCTAAATCTCGAGAGACTCCAATTATGTCCGCCAAGTTTGGTGGCGGTTCCAGATTTAGTCGCTCCACCATAAATTACGCTAACTTAAGTAATGATTAATTTAATTCTAAACTAATTAGTGGCGCACTAATCTCGCTTAACAGTTGGACCCTAGCTCCTGGTTCGGGCGCTTGGTCACATGGGGTGGGGGCTGGCCCCGTGGGGCTTTTTTTTTTACCAAAATTTTAGAAGTTCTAACTTTTGCATACGATGTCGGTTTTTTGAACTGTTCATAGCATTGGAATCCTGGAGATGAACTCTATCCATTTATTTAGGTCTGAAGTAATTCTGAGCACTTTTAGCTAAAATATTGATCCCTGGTCATTCCTCCCCACTAGAAGCCTTTTGGACCCCAAAAGCTCTCTTGATCATTGATTATGTTGATGAGGGGAATGTTCCCTCATCCTTCCAGTCTTTATCCATTGAAATTTTCCTAATTTCATCATTTGGAGCTTTTCATAAAAAGTCAAAATTTTCCTTGATTCCGACGACCATCTATTGCTGTCTTTGACACCGTCATGCTGCAATATTTCTGAATTTGCAGAACAACAATATGATTTTGTAGAAAACATCTTGTTCCTACATTGGTCAACAATCAAAAGAAACTTGGAATCTTTCTCACCTTGCACTTTGTCTCTATGGTGATTTTTGGCTGCTTTTGCCTTGTACTTGAGTCAACCCTTGCCCAAGTTTCTTCACCATTGTATTGTGCCTTTTGGAAACCAGCAATGAACATTTGTGAAACCCATGCCTTCTTTGCCAAGCTGCTTTGTCCTCTTCTCTTTGAACTTTGCAACTTCTTGCACTAGCACCTTGTTTTCAACACCGCTCAACACCAATGTTGGCTGCTGCAAATGTTTTTCACCTTCTTTCAAAGCCAACCTATTATCATTCTAAAACAACTCATTACAAATATAAACATCTTTATGAAAAGTATGATTCAAAACATCTCTTTGTTTGATCATCAACAATGTCAAGTTCTGACTTGCATTCACTAGCCTCTTCATTTGCCCTGCATTAACTAAAGAAATGTTCAGTTTCTTGCGATGAGCTCTCACAATATACTTCACCCCATCTTTAAGCAAATGATATTTGTGCTCATAGTGATGAAACACAGCTTTCACGTAATAGAAATATGGACTTCCTAAGATAATTCCAGAAATGTCAAGTGGAACCACGTCTAACTCAACTTCATCAACAAAGTTTGTAGTAATAGCAAATCTAAAAATGCATTTCCTTGAAACTTGTAAATTGGCATCCTTAACTATCCAACCCAAAGGGTATGGTTTATGATGTGGTATGGTTTGAATTTTAAGCTCTTTAACTAAGTCTTATGAAATCAGGTTTGCTTGTGATCCACTATCAAAGAGTGCATCAATCCTGGTATGATTTGAGATTACTCTAATAGTGAACAACTCTTCCCTTTTGTCTTCATTTGGAGTGTTGTTGTGACTATTTGAGGAACTAGTACTTTCAACATGTTGACCTTTCAAACCCATAGCTGTAATTTTTGTCTCATCTCCTGAATCTGACCCTAAGTCTTTTTTAGCTATAGCAACAATTTTTCCCTTCTCTTTGGCTTTCAATCTATCTGGTTTTAATTCTGGATGTAGTTGCCAACAATGGTCTTCATCATGGCCAGTATTTGAATAGTTTTTGCATGTGAGTTTTTCGTTCTCTTTTTTGATACTTGAATTCTTCTTTCCCTTCCATTTTCCTCCCTTCTCTTTTCCCTTACCCTCACTTTCACCTTTCTCCTCTATGTTTTGTTTTCCCCTTGCCTCAAGATGCGTGGCTTGCACACATACTTCATCTAAGTTACATGGGTTAAACATAAGGATAGTATGCTGCAAATAGGAATGTAAACCTCCAATATATTTCAAGAGTGTGTCTTGTGAATTCGAGTTTACTCATAATAATAAAGCCCTTTTCCTAAACTTATGTGTATAATCTTGGATTATTTGACCTTTAAGCTGCCTAAAATTCAGCCAACTCATTATGGCTTTTTGCATATAGGCTAAAGGATAAAACTATCTTTTAATTACAGAAACAAATTCAACCCAAGAAATGGATATATTACCATGGATTCACATTTCCTCTTGAGTCCTTGCTTCCCACCAAACTAGTGCAGCTCCTTCTAGCCTCAGTGAAGCCAACTATATCTTTATGTCGTCTTCTTCAAGGTTCTGAATTCTGCAGTATACCTCCAACTGTCGAATCCAATTGTCCAACTTTTATGCATTCACTTCTCCATTGTACATGGGAAGTTCGAATTTTATGTCCAATTTCAGTAATGGAGTTTTTCCTTTTGGGGTTTTGGAATGAGTATGGGTAGCGGTGGTAGTGGAAGATGATGTTGTGTGAGATGATGAAGATGATGAGGAATATGATGAAGATGTGGAGATGGAGGTGGATTTCCACCATTCCCTTTGGAATCCTTCTTCTCATCATTTTTTACCTCTGAGCTTCCTTTTCCATGTGGAGGTTTAGAACTCTCTCCAACCATTCTGGTGTTCCTCTCTTCATAGAGGACTTTAACCATCTCAGTCAAAGTATAGCAAGATTTCTTTAATTCTTCCTCTTCTTAAGAGGGACCTTCATGCTCTCTTTCTCCAGACATAATGACTATTGATCCAGGTTCAGAAATTTGTACTGATTGTACCTCTTCAATCACTTCAACCTCTTGTGCAATATGTGCCTCTTCTATCCCAACTGATGGATATGAAACTTGAGGTGATTTAGGTGCTACCTTGAGTGGTCCTTTGGGTGAGGATGATGCTTTCTCAGCCTTCTTCCTTCTTGTCCTAATCTCAGGACTAGCTATCCATAGCTTCCCTTCTCCTCTCTGCAACTTCAACCTTGTAATCATAATGACAATTGCAACTATTAAACCCTTCAAGCAAATCAAGCAAGCAACCTTGTGCTCTGATACCAACTTGATCTGAAATTGATTGCTAGTTAATGTTGTGTTATTATCATTTCCATATATAAAATTTTCTTTTCTTTGGTTTGCTTATCCATAAAGAGTTTATCCATGAGCATGTGATTGTCAATTCATCAAACTTGGTGAAATTTAGTGTTTTGCATAAACTTAAAAGCATGAATTTAAATGGCTGAACATCAACATATAAAAGCACAACAAGCACAAATAACAGAGCCCAATACCCAATTTTTTGTTGAAGGAGTTCACCCTTCCTAGGCTACATCTCCTTGGTCCAGCTTCATAGTGCGGGCCTTTGTATTAGCTTCAATAGTGCTCAAATTGTTGTTACATGCTTCCAATTCTCTTGGAACCTATTCCAATGAGTTTAAAACATTCAAACCTATGATAAATGACTATTTTTTTACTCAATTTGGTTACCAGTTGCTCTGGGAATGACCTCTAACACCCAGTGGCCCTGGGCTTCAAAAATCTTCAAGTGACCAAAAACACCTGTAGATAACCTCTTCTGCCTCTAAAACCTGCTCAAATGAGTTCTCAACATCCTAATTAACCAAATATGACAATTTGTTTTCTCAATTTGGTTACCAACTGCTCTGGTAATGGCCTCCAACACCTGGTTGCCCTATGCTTCAAAAAATATTCAAGTGACCAAAAACACTTGTAGATGACCTCTTCTGCCTCTGCAATCTACTCCAATGAGTTCCTAGAATGCCAATTAGCCAAAAATGACTATTCATTTTTGAAATTTGGCTGAGATTTGATTAATTTATGGCTCAAACAGTTTTTCCTGGAAAACCTCGCTAAATCTAGAGAGACTCTAGTTAAGTCCGCCAAGTTTGGTGGCGGTTTTGGATTTAGTGGCTTCGCCATAAATTCTACCAACTTAATTACGGATTAATTAAATGCTAAACTGATTAGTGGTGCATTAATCCCGCTTAACAGTCGGCCCCTAGCTATTGGTTCGGGCGCTTGGTCACATGGGGTGGGGCTAGCCTCGCTGGGCTTTGTTTTACCAAACTTTCAGAAGCTCTAACTTTTGCATACGATGTCAGTTTTTCGAACCGTTCATAGCACTAGAATCCTAGAGACGAACTATATCTAGTCATTCGGGTCTGAAGCAATTATGAACACTTTAATGTTTTAGCTAAAATACTAATCCCTGATCATCTCTCAGCTCACAAGCAAGCTCTTGACCAACACTTAGCCAATTCTGCAACTCTCTAAGCCCCTAATCTCTTGTGTAATGCCTAGGATGAATAGCGCATATTTAAAAGGAATTCATGCTTTCAAAACTGTACAATCCAAACATAGGATCAATCTCTGATGCATGCATGATATTTACACTCTAGTAAATAATACCACTGATAGTAAACTATCCCTGCACTCTAGTCTCAACTGGGTCTTTCTCTGAATTGACATGCATGAGTTTCTCATGAGGGAATCTTCAGTTAACTGGAGTAGCACTAGTGGATGCATTAGTGCACCAACTGACTAACACTAGTGGATGCATTAATGCACCAATTGACTGTTAGCCCTCTATTAGTTCCAAAAACAATTTAGAACTAATTTTACCAACCTTAACTTAGTAAACTGAGTGATCTAATTTCCAATTCAATTTAAACTCATACTCGACTCCTAAAATTGAGGGAGAACATATACATGACTGCAGAAAGACTTCCAACTTGAAATTCCTTCCAACTCGAAATTCCTAAGCTAATTAAGTTAATTAAGCTTAATTAACTATTTACAAGTAGAATAGAATTTGATTTTAATTCTAAGTTTAATTGAAGGACAAATTAAACCGAAATTTCTTGTTGCCATTTCTCAACAGATTTAGTGAAGAATATCATTGAAATTTGGTGAATATATATTAGTGAATTTTGATGAATATATTCATTATGGTTGGAATTTCAAAACAAAACAAAAATCAAATTTAACCAATTTATCATTTGTATTATCTATTTTTATAAGTTAATAATACATATTATTGCGTTGAGAGGCGCATTCTACAGCCCAGTATGACCCCAATCTGTAAATATGTCACGTACTCAAAAAATAATAAAAATAATTTTAGCTAATGTCAACCAATCTTAAATTTAATATCACTTTTTCATCTTCTTAATGGACTAAGATTAATTATTAAAATATAACTATGTATTTGAATGGATAGTAAATTATCTCATGCTTTTAATAGTTCCTTTATCATAGATGTGAATTTGAATGGATCATAAATTTACCTTTAGCAACAAAATTGACCACATTAAAATTTTAAATTAAGTAAAATTTTAAACAAGTTTACACTTTACTAAAGTCAATGTCATTCCTTAAATCAAAGGGAAAAGGTTAATTCAACACAAAGAATTGAAAATCTTGCTCCAAAATATTTTAATATTTCTTTTTTCTCCGAAGATCTCATGTAAACATGTAAACGTAAAAGTAAACATTTAACATGTAATGCTTAATTGTAACACCCAATGATGCACCAACATTTTTTTTACGAAGTTTTACTTATTACTGTCAATTTTACTTTCATATTAACCCGCAGTGTTAAAACTATTAGGTTGCAAAGCTAGAACATATGTTTTTAATTATTAATTTAAAGAATCAATTTTAAAAGAACTGAAGATTCAGTTAAAATAACTCTTGAAACAGTTACAAGCAGTTTTCCCATCTTTCCCTTGAAAAAGAGGAATGACAGAACCTTAGGGGGTTGGAAAAAACAAAACTGTTAGAGAGAGGATGATGTTGTGAATGGTTTCTTCCTGGAGCTGGACAAATTAGCTAGTGGGAACAAGAAATTGGATAACAGCCTAAAGGTACGAGACTTGAGGCTAGACATAGTCTGGACGCCCATGGTACCAAGCTGTTTTAGCCACTGTCAGGAGTTGGAAGAGCTCAGAGGGGGATTTTGGACGTAATCGCCAGATCCATGGTTGGGTGGTGAGACTTTCCAGGCAGAGAAAATACATGCATGCTTACAAGTAAAGCATGGAAACAGATAAGTAGCAATTCCGTGTTTATTAAATATTAGTAGGAAAAGGGTTCGCCGCTTTATCTTTTGAAATGAATAGGTTGACATGATAACGAATGAATAATATGGCTCTGTTAGTAATAAATTTTAGATTGTCATCTTTTACAATCTCAATACAGTCAGTTAGTTATACATACCATTGCATCAAGAAAATAAGGTAATGAAATCTATTTCCATCTTACGGAAATGAAAGACAACAGTTGTTTCAAGCCTTAAGCAAAAGAATAAGAACAACTTTCGTAGAAGAATAGTAACTCATATTATGTCCTAACCACCATTTATTACACTGAAGATTTTAATAGCCTATAGAATTGTTTCGACCTGTAACTATAATTCGGGCAATCCATGAACAATAACATGCATTCCTTCAACCATCATTAATCAAAAGAAATATACGAAAATGGCAAGTTGTGGGGTTCACATTCGTCAGCCAATATTTAACAGTATCCATTTCAAAGTACTTATTGATTTCTAACAGGAACTGTTCAATACCTAAGTTAAAAGAAATAACCCATTATAGTAAAGATCGATAACCCGGAATTATAACCGTGGAAATAGAAATAAGAGCCCATTATTTTAAGAGTTACCCCAACTGAACAGCTATGTGTTATATGAATGCTTGGTGGTCAGACCCATATTGGGAAAACCTTGACGGCGAGCCGTTCAAAAAAGAAAAGAAAAAAGTAATCACGTTTGAAAAGTATAAAATTACAGTGAAGTATTCAGACCCTCTCAGCTATATGCCTAAATTCCATAAAATCAAAGCAATAGTATAATTATCAGGCTCAAGATTGGGTGCATCTGTTCCCCATAGTTTTATTCTACAATAATCGTAAGATCTATTTATCTTCTGGACAACCATAATACTTTGGTCGATGAACCACCTAACACATTAATATAAAGAAAACCTAACAATCTATCAATCCTCCATATGAAACTGAGATTGCCTTCGGGAACTCGCTCGACAACCGGAGAGGAACCAACTTGTACGTGAAGGCAGAACCCATGGTTAGGACGCAGCTTCACTCCAAGGAACGTCCTCTGAGTATATATGCATGACCCCCACAATAGAGCATACCTGCAGACAGTTACTATGTTAGAGTAAGCCTAAACGGAATCAAAAGGGTATTAAGAAAGAAATGTGAATTCTAAAGAGTGAGATTATCTGGAGATGAAGTTGTCGAACAACAACCGGTAGGCACACCTGAAATTGACAGGTTACTATGTCAAGCTCTCATGAAACCCAAAGGAACCCTGTACGAAACCATGCAGGCCTGCCTACATTACCTTGGGTTTGTAGAGCGAACCCATGATGCATTCCTCCAGCACCAAAACCAGTTATCAACCAATCCACCTGTGCAGGAGTCGAATAAAAGGTTTCAGGGAACAAACGTAAGTGTCAAATGAAAGAATAGATAACAGGCAGAATGAAATTGAAAGCAATGGCTCGTTTACATGTTACCTGTGTGTCTATGGAGGGCATTACTGCCATTCTGCCATCCAGGCACCTGAAATTGTAGAGCCATTTCTCACCCACCTCGGCACAACCTAATGAACCTCACTTCATCGAGAAAGGCATTAACTTACCATCTAAAATTCCAAATCACTTAGACCATAGATCTGCTTAGATCCAACGGTGGAGTGGTTTCCCGATGCAAGGGTTCAAGATCATTCTGAACAGTTAGACTCAACGACATTAATGCAGGATTGTGTGGCCAGTGTAGAGAAGGACTGCGGTGACATGAAAGGGCCTCGAGGCTCTCCTGCCTTAATGGAGGGGCACCATCCGAGGTAACCCAACTTGGAAGGTGTTAATGCGAGTTACGTGGAGGTACAACTAGGAGTTGAAGTGTAACCACAACATTATCCAATGTCAGCATTAACAGAACGTGCAAACAAAATGTGTAATAAACCATAATAACCTTTGATATGCACTTGGAGCTTTGACATAGGGTTAGATCATGTAGTTGTTATGGACATTTCAATTACAAAAAAAAAAAAAAACTTTTATTCTTTGTTAAAATTATTTGGTTTAGGGTGTTACAAATGGTATCAGAGCGACAGGTTCGCACATTGAGACTTATGGGCTCAATATATACACCTATAGATATGAACAAAAAAAGAAATATCTCTCTCTCTATATATATATACATATATGAAATATGCTTGTGTATAATCAGTAATACTAACCAAGTAAGTGTAAATATGTACATAGAGATAGAGGACAACACCAAAGAACAAAAATGTAGGGAAGCCCCAGAATACCACACCAGCTGGAAGTGCCTTATGTGGAGGCTAATTCGGATATATGGATACAGCTGGGAGAAGAATCCATGCAAGCCAACGCTGTCCTACTTGAAACAATGCAACAACCACGTGCATAAATGATGAATTTAAGGACAGACAACAGACGACTGAGCACGAACATGAAAAGATCATTAAAAGCCTGTCTGACCGGCAGAATCAATGAGGACCAGATCTCAGTACGGAGAATAAGGAGAAGACCCCAACAACCCATCACGATGACGATAATGTTGAGTTAGCAGAGTGACATAAGGAGGATGAAGAAGGGCGTTTGGATAATGTTTCCGACCAAAGAAATTCCAAAAGACAGAAAGTGGAATTACAAGGTGAGTTCAAAAAAATAAAACCGTCACTGTTTGAAGGAGAATTTGAAGAAGCAGTTGAATCATGGCTGATCAACATGGGTAAATATTTTCAGATTTATGAATATACTGACAAACTTAAGGCACAACTGGCAATCTACCAGTTAAGGGGAAAATCTACTCTCTGGTGGGAAGAGATTAAAACTGTAAGAAAAATCGATGAAGAACAAGTGACGTGGAAAGAATTCCAGAAACATTTTAAGGACAAATATTTAACTAAACGTTATTACGATGAAAAAGCAAAGGAGTTCCATGAGTTAAGATTGGGAACGTTGACCATGGACGAGTATGTGAAGCGATTTACCTCCCTGTTACGATATGACCCATACATGCAGGAGGGAAAAGCTAAAATTCAGCGGTTTATTAGGAGTTTACCCAATTTCATGAAGGAAAAGTCAGAATTTGATTATCCTAGAACAATGGATGATGCGGTGCGAAAGGTCCATATCTGTTATTAGCAAATGAAACAGAAGAACGAGGGTCTCAAAGGAACCTTTGGCAGGAAAATGAGGAACTTACCCCCAAAAAAACAACCGAAAGTCGCAAATAGTAGAAATAATCAGCGAAGAACTTTCAGAAAATTTACAAGGAATCTGCCCAAAATCCCAGCTTACACCAAGAATAGACAGACAGATGGAGTTAGTAAACCTACTACTGATCAACTGCCAAAACAACCTCTACAATGCTGGGGATGTGGGGGATCTCATTACTACAAGAATTTTCTGCATAGGGCTAGAACAGAACAACTCTCAAATATGCAAGAGGCCTCCACAATTGGAGACGTAGTAAGGAGCATGCCCAGAATTAACGTTGCTCTGGATGATCACCAAGAGGAATACCAACCCACCATGATCGAGTTTGAAGGTATGATTGTTTATCAACCTGTTTATGTTTTATTTGATCCAAGCACTAGCCTAAGCTACATTAGTCCTAAAGTGGTAGAGAAATGTCAGTTGCAAAGCAATAAATTTAGGAAATCTTGGCTAGTTCAACTAGCCACTGGAACGAAGTGAAGGGTGTTGGCAAAAACAAAAAACTTCCCTATAAAAGTTTCAGGACAACCCATCCATGTTGATCTAAATATACTCCCCTTAGGTTCATATGATGTATTAATAGGGATGGACTGGTTGGAAGGGTGCTGGTCCCTAGTCGACTGTAAAGAAAAATATGTAAGCTATCTCACAAAGTTGGGACAATGAAAGGAAATTCAAGGAATCAAGAAAAACCTTAGATTGTGTCCTATTACGGCTAACCAGCTAAAAAGATGCATCAGAAAGGGCTGCCAGATTTATGGATGTGTTCCCTGAATCCATCTCGGGGTTGCCACCTAGACGTGATATTGATTTTACCATTGAGTTAATACCTGGAGCAACTCCTGTTTCGAAAGCCCCTTACCGCATGAGCATAATTGAGTTAACAGAGCTCAAATGCAGCTTCAGGAACTTTTGGATAAAGGATAGATCAGCCCTGGTGTATCTCCTTGGGGAGCCCCTATGCTGTTTGTGTGAAAGAAGGATGGGACCTTAAGACTATGCATTGATTATTGTCAGCTAAATAAACTAACGGTAAAAAATAAGTACCCTTTGCCCCATATTGATGATTTATTTTATCAAGTGCAGGGGGCTGGCGTATTTTCAAAAATCGACTTAAGGTCCGGTTACCACCAGATCAGAATAAAGGATGAAGACATATGCAAAACTGCATTCTGAACTCGTTATGGTCACTACGAGTTTGTGGTACTGCCTTTCGGCCTTACTAATGCTCCAACCACTTTCATGAGCCTGATGCATGGCATTTTTTAGCAATTTCTAGATAAGTTTGTACTGATTTTTATTGACGATATACTGATTTATTCAAAAAATCAAGGGGAGCATGAGAAGCACTTAAGGAGAGTATTGCAGATTTTGCGAGATAATCAGCTGTACACAAAGTATAGTAAGTGCAATTTTTACAAAATTCAAATTCATTACTTGCCATGTTATATCAGCTGAGGGAATAGCGGTGGATCCAGAAAAGATCAAAACTATTATGGAATGGACCACTCTGAAAAACATTGTTGACATAAGATCTTTTTTGGGCTTGGCAGGTTATTACCGCCGATTCATTAAAGGCTTTTCAAAAATAGCTTTTCCTTTGACCTCGTTACTGAAAAAGGGGCATGCCTTCCTCTTGATAGTAGAATTTCAGCAAAGTTTTGAGCAGCTGAAACAATTACTTACTACTGCACCGGTGCTAAAGGTAGCAGATCTGGAAAAATCATTTGTGGTATGCATAAACACGAGTAAGGAAGGTGCCGGTGGTGTATTAACACAAGAAAGAAAGGTCATAGCCTATGAATTGTGTAAACTGAAGGATTATGAACAACGATACTCGACATATGATCTGGAATTGACTGGAGTAGTACACGCACTCAAAATGTGGCGACACTATCTCCTAGGAAAGAAATTTTTGCTATTAACTGATCATAGCAGTATTACAAACTTCGTTAACCAGTCTAGTTTAAATGCTCAACATGCCAGATGGACCGCGTTCTTGAGAGAATTCTACTTTGACATGAAGCACCTCAAGGGGAAGGAAAACCGAGTAGCAGATGCATTAAATAGAAAATTACATTGCACTTATGAAGTGCAATACAACCAAGTACAATCTAACCTACCAGAGGTCATCCGAGAAGCATCCCTCAAAGACCCAAAGTATGCATTCCTTTGGCAGCAAGCCTCAGAAGCTCAGACGAAGGGGAAACAATGTGATGATGGTAATAATCTTGACAAAGCCTTATGCCGCTCACCTAGGATACCAGAAACTATTTTCTGCCATGAAAAAAAGTTATTTCTGGCCAGGTTTAAGGAAAGATGTGGCTGAGTATCTATCTAAATGCTTAGGGTGCGAATTGGTGAAAGCAGAACATCAGCATCTTACTGGTCTGTTACAACCATTACCCATTCCTGAGTGGAAATGGGAGATGATCACCCTAGACTTTATTACCGGGTTACCTCATACTAAGAAGTAGCATGACTCAATCATGGTTGTGGTGGATAAGCTGAGCAAGATTTCCCATTTCATACCCGTAAAGTCCACCTAAAAGACAATGGAGATCACATACATATTTATGAGGGAAATCTTCCGACTACACGGAATACCCCGAGTAGTAATTTCTGACAGGGATGTCAAATTCACATCCGCATTTTGGAAAACCCTCTTTGCTAGGTTAGGTACTCATATTCAATTTAGTACTGCCTACCATCCACAGACAGATGGCCAGACAGAGTGAGTGAACCAAGTCATGGAAGACATGTTGAGGGTGTTCGTAATGCAACAACCACACAAGTGGGAGGAATAACTCCACTTGGTAGAGTTCGCCTACAATAATGGACATCACGAATCATTGGGTATGAGCCCTTTTGAGGTGTTTTATGGAAGAAAGTGCCGAGTACCCATTGATTGGAATAGTCCAATTAATAAGTTAGCATTGGGTCCTGATATGTTAGCTGATATGGAGGCCACTGTTAAAAAAGTTCGCCAGAACTTGAAAGCTACTCAAGATAGGCAAAAGGTGTATATAAGAAAAGAATTCATAAAGAATTCCAGTTGGGGGATCATGTGTATTTGAAATTTAAACCCCGGAAAAGTACTTTACAGTGGAAGGTTTGTGCTAAATTGGCACCTTGGTACTGTGGACCCTTTCAAATATTGTAACGGATTGGGCCCGTGGCACACAAGCTAGCACTCCCAGGCCATATCCGAGTCCATAATGTTTTTCATGTGTCTTTGTTAAAGAAATATGTGTACGACCCTCGACATATTATTAACTGGGAAAATATACAGGTATTGAAAGAATAAAGTCAATTATTTATGAATTGTTGTTTTAGAAAAACTTCAAACAACAGCTTACATTTGTGCAGGTCAAACTCGAGGGAGAGTTTCTGGCAGAGCCTCTTCTTATCCTTGATTGGAGAGAAACCATCTTGCAGAAATGATCCATCACCCAGGTTAAAGTGCAATGGAAGCACTTTGGCCCATATGAGGCCACTTAGGAAGAGGAGGAAGCTACGCAGGAAGCATACCCGACATTGTTTGCTTGAAAAGAACACCAGGGATGGTGTTCCTCTCAAGGGAAGGGAGCTGTAACACCCAATGATGCACCAACATTTATTTTTTACAAAGTTTTACTTATTACTGTCAATTTTACTTTCATATTAACCCGAAGTGTTAAAACTATTAGGCTGCAAATCCAGAACATATTTGTTAATTATTAATTCAAAGAATTTGATAAGTTTTACAAGAATAGAATAATCAGTTAAAATAACTCCTGAAATAGTTACAAGCAGTTTTCCCATCATTCCATTGAAAAAGAGGAATGGCAGAGCCCTGGGAGGGTTGGAAAAAACAAAACTGTTAGAGAGAGGATGCTGCTGTGAATGGTTTCTTCCTTGAGCTGGAAAAATTAGCCAGTGGGAACAAGACCTTGGATAACAGCTGAAAGGTACGAGACTTGAGGCTGGACATAGTCTGGAAGCCCAAGGGACCAAGCTGTTTTAGCCATTATCAGGAGCTGGAAGAGCTCGGAGGGGGATTTTGGACGTAATCGCCAAATCCATGGTTGGGTGGTGAGACTTTCCAGGCAGAGAAAATACATGCATGCTTACAAGTAAAGCAAGGTAACATATAAGTAACAAGTCTGTGTTTATTAAATATTAGTAGGAAAAGGGTTAGCCGCTTTATCTTATGAAATGAATAGATTGACATGCTAACAAATGAATGGTATGACTCTGCCAATAATAAATTTTAGACTGTCATCCTTTACAATCTCAATATAGTCAGTTAGTTATACATACCATTGCATCAAGAAAATAAGGTAATGAAATCTATTTCCATCTACTGAAATGAAAGACAACAGTTGTTTCAAGCCTTAAGCAAAAGAACAAGAACAACTTCCGTAGAAGAATAGTAACTCATATTATGTCCTAACTACCATTTATTACACTGAATATTTTAATAGCCTATAGAATTGTTTCGACCTGTAACTGTAATTCGGGCAATCCATGAACAATAACATGCATTCCTTCAACCATCATTAATCAAAAGAAATATACAAAAATGGCAAGCTGTGGGGTTCACATTCATCAGCCAATATTTAACAGTATCCATTTCAAAGTACTAATTGATTTCTGACAGGAACTGTTCAATACCGAAGTTAAAAGAAATAACCCATTACAGTAAAGATCGATAACCCAGAATTATAACCGTGGAAACAGAAATAAGAGCCCATTATTTTAAGAACTACCCCAACTGAACAGCTATGCGTTATATGAATGCTTGGTGGTCAGACCCATATTGGGAAAACCTTGACAGTGAGCTGTTCAAAAAAGAGAAGAACAGTGTAATCATATTTGAAAAGTATAAAATTACAACGAAGTATTTAGACCCTTTGTTAAGCTATATGCATAAATTCCATAAAATCAAAACAACAGTATAATTATTGGGCTCAAGTTTGGGCGCATCCGTTCTCGATCATTTTAGTCTATAATAATCCTAAGATCTATGTATCTTTTGGACAACCATAATACTTCGTCCGATGAACCACCTAACACATTAATATAAAGAAAACCTAACAATATATCAATCCTCTATCTAAAACTGAGATTGCCTTCGGGAACTTGCCCAACAACTGGAGACGAACAAACCTGTACGTGAAGGCAGAACCCATGGTCAGGACGCAACTTCTCTCCAAGGAACGTCCTCTGTGTATATATGCATGAACCCCACAATAGAGCATACCTGCAGATGGTTACCATGTTAGAGTAAGCCTGAACGTAATCAAAAGGGTATTAAGAAAGAAATACGAATTCTGAAATGTGAGCTTACCTGGAGATGAAGTCGTCGAACAGCAAGCGGTAGGCCGCACCTAAAATTGACAGGTTACTATATCAAGCTCTTATGAAAACAAAAGGGACCCTATATGAAACCATGCGGACCTGCCTACATTACCTCGGGTTTGTAGCGAAAACCCATTATGCATTCCTCCAGCACCAAGAATTAGCTATCAACCAATCCACCTATGTAGGAGCCAAATAAAAGTTTTCAAGGAACAAATGTAAGTGTCAAACGAAAGAATAGATAATAGGCAGAATGAAATTGAAAGCGAAGGCTCATTTACATGTTACCTGTGTGTTTGTGGAGGGCATTACCGCCATTTCGCCATCCAGGCACCTGAAATGGCAGAGCCATTGCTCACCCACCTCGACACAACCAAATGAACCTCATTTCGCTGAGAAAGACATTAACTTGCCATCTACAATCCCAAATCGCTGAGACCGTAGATCTGCTCAAATCCAACGGTGGAGTGTTTGCCCAATGTAAGGGTTCAAGATCATTCCGAACAACTGAACTCAATGACATTAATGCAGGACTGTGTGGCTAGTGTAGAGAAGGATTGCGGTGACAGGAAAGAGCTTCGGGGCTCTCCCGCCTTAATGAAGGGTCACCATCCGAGGTAATCCAGCTTGGAAGGTGTTAATGCGAGTTACGTGGAGGTACAACTAGGATTTGAAGTTTAACGACATCTATCCAATGTCAGCGTTAACATAAGGTGCAAACAAAATGTGTAATAAACCATAATGAACCTGATCATGTAGTTGTTATGGACAATTCAATTACAAAAAAAATAACTTATATTCTTCGTTAAAATTATTTGGTTTAGGGTGTTACATTAACATTTAACATTTTTAATCTAATGTCGGCCCTATTTAAAAATCAATCTAAATATTATTATGTATAAACACAATATAAATTTAAAATACAAAGAGGTTTATGAACACTCAAAAAAGAGATATGGTAAATAAATAAAAATATAAATAAACTGGAGGTATTGTAAATAAATAAAACTTTTTTTTTATGGTTATGTTGTGGCCACCAACAACCCCCCTCCTTATTTAGTATTAGCAATAACACTAAATAAGTGGGGACCCTTAGTCAAAAAATTTTAAAAAATCAACTAGCGCTTATATTTCCTTTTGGATAAAGCTTACCATCATGGACTTAGGAAAATACTTTTGAAAAATCTAAAAAACTTAAGTTTCATTATAAAGAAAGTAAAGTTACTCCTTAAAGAGATATCGCATCGCGCAAAGAAAGATAGGGCACCTTCTTATGAGCCAAAATGATAAAAACTGCGATATTGCGATGCGAAACTCCAACGCATCGCATGCATTAATGAGCACTCACGTTGAAAAAACCTTAAAATCGCCGATATGCGATATCGCATATCGCAATTCACATAAAGCACATCAACAAAAACAACACGACGATATTGTGATTAAGATCTTGCGATGTGGCAATCTTGCTCTAACGATAATTCGATTTAGCGATATGCGATACTGCGATGCAAATCACAAAAACATTCCATCGCAGATTTTCCTGGCTCATTATTCAAAAAAAAATTTCTGTAAACCAAGAACCAGTTACACGCTTTAATGATAATTAATGAGTTACATGCCAGTTGTTAATAAAATATGGTTTTGTGTTTATCGAAGAGCCAGTTCACGTAAGGTGGCATGTTTTTTTGCATATCCTTGGCATTTAAAGCTTTCCTGTCATTATTTTTATCATTACTTTCACCTCATTTGTGAACAGCAGGAACGAAGAACAAAAGGTTATACAAGGCGGTATGCAGGAAAATATGAGGAAGAAAGGGTAGGACTCGAATGTCCAAAGACAGAGAAATGGCGCCCTTATACACAGACACCACATGCAACAGAGTCGCAGATTCTCAGAATTCGCAATATAACCCTGCTCATCCCCTGACTAGATTAAAGAGTGAAAAGTTTGGCGTTCAACCAACCGAATTACCTCTTCCCAGAAGGAAAAGAGCAAGGAAATCACCTAAAGAGTCAAATAATGAGACTCTTTCATCATCATCATCCATCTCAACCTCTTCACCGTGAAGTCAACCATCCACTCCCCCACTTCAGATCATTATCCATCCGCCCATTGCAACCCCCGCGACTACTCCTCAATCATCTGCAATCGTAATATCTTCATCCTCCCAACTGCAGGGATCATCTTCTGCACTTTCCTCTGTTAGTATTTCAACAATGGCCCAAACTCCATGGAATAATCCTGGGGCAGTCTTAATGCCTGCAACCTTGAGTCAAATACCGGCCCATCCAGAGAAATGGCTGCCTAAGTTTAATCCCGACGCAGACATGCTAGCAGAAGAGCATATAAACAACTTTATGCTATCCATTAATCTCAATGGGGTTACCAATGAAGATGTTGTTGTTCGAATTTTTCGTTATACTCTGCAAGGAACAGCCGGATCATGGTATTTCTCATTACCCTCTGGATCTATCACTAGTTGGGACATCTTCCAAGAGCAATTCCTGACCAAGTTTGGTGATGACAGGTCTACGACAATGCTAATCAACGACCTATCTAACCTTAGGGCTGAGTCAAGAGAGCCTAAAAAAGATTTCAATTTACGTTTCAATAAAATCCTAAACAAAATTCCTACTGCTTCCCAGCCCAGCGAAGAAGTATGAAGTGAATGGTATATCACTGCTTTACCATCAAACATAGCAATCTTCATGGACAGGGCTAATAAAACAACCTTAGCCGAAAACATGAAAGAAGCAATAGCAGTAGAGAAACGTATAATAGCCCTAGAGAAGAAATCCACGATAGAGGAACGGAAATCCAAGAAAGTCACCTTCAAAGAAGATTCCAAGAAGAAACAAGTGAAAGATCCATTCGATTTGGAGGGATTGCAAAAAGTTCTGAAGACCATGTCCAATGAAATGGTCGACATCAAGAAGCAAGTAGCAGAAACTTCTTCAAAAAATCCTTACAGAGCTTTTAAAAGAGGCCCTTTAATGGATTCAAAGCCACCCAATGCTATTACAAATGCTGAATCCGAAGAAGAGGAAGAGGAAATTGCCACTGAAGGGCAAACCAATGAAGAAGAAGTTGTAGAGTTACAAGGAATGTGAGATTTCATCCTCCCACAAGAAGAAGATCAAGAAGTATTCCCAGTTAGCACACGAAGTAGAAATCAGCTTGATCCTCCCCAAACTATCCCTAAGCCAAAGAGCGCAAGCTCTGCAATAAAGGATAAAGTCGCAACAAAGAAAACGACATCTAAAGCGACTCAAACCAGCCCAGTCCAAACAGATTCATCAACTCCATCTAAAACGTTGATCGTTTCGGATGAAATGGAGTACAATATTATAGAATATATGAAAAAGACTAGGGCCAACATCACTCTTTACGAATTGAGCAAGTTAAAACATCAACAAAAGATAATGTTGAAAGAATTACATGCTGTGCCAGTTGCACCTTTACCTGCTGTTGTACTTTCTCAAGCTTCCCAGAACATGGGAAGACCTCCAACTAATGTGACCAATAAGATTGATCCAAATGACATCGCTTTAATTGGAGGAAGATCGAGATCTCATACTCCCCCGTTTCTCCTTACTTATGAAATTTTCAATAAAAATGTGCATAATTGTTTAGTGGATTCCGGTGCTTCATCAAATATTTTACCAAAGTCCATATGTGCCAAATTAAATGTTCAACCACAGAAATCTGTTGTGCGCATAGTTAAGCTAGATCAATCTCAAGTCGAAGTGATTGGCGAACTAAATCAAGTAACCATAAGGCTGTCATCCAACCTGAAGGTATGTCAAGTTATTGACATTTTAGTTGCTGATATTCCGGAATTTTATGGCTTAATTCTTAGTAGGGATTGGTCAGAAAAAATTCATGGATACTTCGCAACTGACTGGTCGCACATGTGGCTGCCCTACAATGGTAAACCAAATCAAATAAAAGTTGAACGAGAACTACATTAGAAATACATAGTAACAGAGCTAGAGGGGGAAAATGAACCAGTAGCATATAAAAATAGCATAATTGGCAATTACTCAGTAGATTATTTCCTTGGCAATTTTAATGCTCATACGTCACCTTACTTAGAACATTCTGTTTTGTCCCAAGTTGAAATTTTTTCTCAAACAGATAGTTCAAAATGTATCAATTTTTTAGATAGTCCTGTAAATAAATCTTTGTTTTGGAAATTATTTTTTGATGGTTCTAAATCTAACGAAGGAGCAGGAGCAGGATGCGTTCTAATTAGTCCGGAAGGAGATAAAATTATGCTAACATGCAGACTCGAATTTGATTGCACCAACAATACAACAGAATATGAGGCTTTAGTCTGAGGGTTGTACAAAGCAATCGGGTTAGACGTCAAGTACCTTCAAGTTTTCGGAGACTCTGAAATTGTAGTCAGACAGGTACGTAATACTATACATTGCTTATCAGGTCATTTAAAACATTATCAATCTTTAGTTCAAGATCTGACTGAGCATTTTATAGCATTTATTATTTCTTCAATTCCTAGACTCCATAATGCAAGTGCAGACCTTTTGGCTAACGTAGCTTCTAAGCTTATTCCTTCAAAAGATTTTAGTCTAGACAGATTCTCAATAGAATTAATATTTAGACCATCTATTCCTGATAACATCACAAATTGGAGAATATTCAATGACGATCCTGATATCGTAAATTTCCTCACATCTGAAGGATCCTACTCCAATCAAATAATTGACGAAGACCAACATGATCGACAATTGCAACAAGATAGCACTAACAATGCTATACCTAAGTTGGTAGTCAAGTTAGAAGACCTGTACGATTTGAAAGATCGGTTTAAAAGGTCTACCAATTCAAAACTCCAAAGTTCAACTTTGAATTATGGATTAGTAAACCTAGGAACCGATGCCAAACCACAAAACATTAATCTAGGTCTCAGCCTAGCCCCTGAAGAAAAATTAGTGTATATTCGTCTTTTGAGACAATATAAAAATGTTTTTACTTGGAACTATGATGAACTCAGAACATACGACACTTTCATCATCCAACATACTATTCCGATGATCGATAATGAAAAACCTGTCCAACAAAAGTTGAGAAAGATCCATCCCAATTTAGAAAATCAGATAAAGATTGAACTCAATAAGTTATTGAAAGCCAAAATAATCTTTCCCATCAGACATTCTAAATGGGTCTCCAATATGGTACCTGTTAGAAAGAAAAACGGAGATATTAGAATTTGCATTGACTTTCGAAATCTTAACAAGGCCTGCCAAAAAGATAATTTTCCTTTAACACCTATGGAACAGATATTGCAGGCATTGTCGGGTTCAGAATTAATGTCTTTCTTGGATGGATTTTCAGGATACAATCAAGTGTTAGTATATCCTGTTGATCAATTAAAAACCACATTCAGAACTAAATGGGGCACATACGCATATCGAAAGATACCATTTGGTTTGATTAATGCTGGTGCCACATTTTAGAGAGCCATGGACATCGCATTCAAAGGTTTAGTTGATAAATCTGTAGTAACTTATTTGGATGATATAACTGTGTATTCCAAGAAACGAAGCGACCATCTTAGAGATTTAAAACAAATCTTCCAACGTTGTTTAAGGTATGGAATTTCACTTAACCTAAAAAAATCCTTTTTCGCATTAAGTGAAAGGAAACTTCTAGGATTCATAGTGTCAAAATCTGGTATTCACATCGATTCTGACAGAATCAAAGAGATTTTTGAAATATCCCTACCTCACAACAAAAAAGCCATGCAATCTTTCCTTGGTCAGATCAACTTTGTAAAGAGATTTGTTCCAGATTTTTCACGAATCGTGTCTCCTTTACAAGCCATGATTAAAAAGAACTCAAATTTTAAATGAGGTCAAGATGAACATGAAGCATCCAACCTGATCAAACAAGCTATTATTAATGCTCCATCTTTAGCAACTCCAAAATTTTCAGAGCCTTTTATTTTATATCATTCGCCTCAGATAAGTCATATGATGCGATACTCACTCAGGCAAATCAAGAAAAGGCGGAAGCCCCAATTTCCTTTTTCAGTTCAAATTTACAAGGCGCTGAATTGAATTATTCAGATGTGGAGAAACAGGCCTTTGCCGTTTTCAAAGCAATCAAATACTTCAGACCTTTTCTACTCAAAACCCATACAAAAATCATAGTACTGTTTCTAGCGGTAAGGAATCCTCTAGTACAGAAGGATTTGGGTGAGAAAAGGGCCAATTGGGCTACTGCCTTACAAGAATATGACATAAAAATCAAACCAGCAAACATTGTAAAAGGTCAAGGCTTTTGCAAAATGCTGGCTGGAACGTCGCAAATTTCTGAAATTCCATCTGTAGAGGTACAAATGTGTGAGGTAAGCCTAAACGATGCAGAATCATTATACGATGATATCATTTATTATCTTAAGAATGGGTATGCTCCTTCACACCTTGATCATACTAAGAAAAGAGCGCTAAGGTTGAAAGCCAAACAATATCAGCTCATAAATGATATTCTTTTTAGAATAAATTATGATTATGTTCTCCTTAGATGTCTTGAGAAATCTGAAGCTGAAAAAGTTTTGCAGGAACTCCACGATGGGCCAGCAGGCGGACACTATGCTGGAGATGCTACTGCACATAAATCTTGGGTGCAGGGTATTACTGGCCCACGTTATCCAAAGACTCGCACAATTACGAGAGGAAATGTCAAGTCTGCCAAACTACTGCTGGGAGACAAAAGAAGCCATCATTGCCACTACAACCAGTTAACATTGAGCAACCTTTCAGTCAGTGGGGATTGGACATAATAGGTGAGATTGTTCCTCACTCTTCTAAGCAGCATAGATATATCCTTGCAGCAACATATCATTTTACTAAGTGGGTAGAACCAGTTCCACTCAAGACGGCTAATGCTGAAAATATCATTGAGTTCATAGATCAATTTATAATCACTAGGTTTGGATTGCCTTCCGCTTTAATGTTTGATAATGCATCATACTTTTCTGGAAATGCAATGACTGAATTTGCACTTAAAAGAGGATTAAAACTTAAATATTCGGCCAATTATTACCCACAAGGCAATGGATTAACTGAGTCTACAAATAAAAACCTAATCAGGATTATCAAAAGAACAGTTGACCAAAATCATAAAAATTGGCATAAGTCTTTAATATATGCTTTATGGGCAGACCGAATAATGCAAAAAGCTTCTATTGGCACTTCTCCCTTTAATTTAGTTTATGGGAAAGAATTGGTTCTTCCGACTCATTTAGCAATCTCCTCTTTGTCTCTAGTTCAATACATTGATGAAGTACCAACTTCCTTCTTACAACTAAGACAAATGGAAATAATCAAATTAGAAGAACAACGAGAATAGGCTAAGAAAACCCATGCTCATCATCAAGCACTAGTAATATCCTCTTTTGATTCAAACATAATGACCAAAAAAGATTTTCAGATAGGAGATTTAGTTTTAAAATGGGACAAGGCTCATGAAGAAAAAGGGAAACATACAAAATTTCAAAGAATGTGTCTTGGTCCTTTTCAAATTGTAGAAGTCATAGGTCCATCAACGTTTGTGTTACAGGATTTAGCAGGTAAGAGAGACTCTTTGCCTGTTAATGGACAAATTCTCAAGAAATATTTTCCATAGAAGATTATTCTTCTATTTTGTAGAGTAACTGTTTTTCTTTTCATAATAAAACTAGTTGTGAGTAGTTATATTAGGCATTTACGAGTAAGACACCAATTCTCTTTCAGATTTTGATCTTTTCGCTTGTATAAATAGCAAATCTTTTGGAAAATTGGTCTTTATTATTGAAAGATACAGTTGAAAACTCTAGCCTAGATATGATACTAGTTTCAACTTCATAAAGTTTGATGAAAACAACCTTTAGTGAAGAAATTTTTTTATGTTAGTAGAATGAAAGGTATCAATAACACAATAAAGATTCTCTGTAGAACAACTATTTCCAAAAACTCTACTCTTGTCGTCCAGAGCTATCTTAAGGAAACTTGTTGAATTTTCCAAATACTGTACACCACAATAGGGCAATGACTCAAGATTGTTGCAATCAAAAGACAAGGGGTCTCATCACGAGCCAGCTTGTTCAACAAAGTTATAAATCAAGTGAATGACTATGTCATAAATTGGCTATCAAACCAAGACATTGTTCTTTAAGAGTAAAAAGAAAATCAAAGCAATAAGTGTGGATGTGGATTCTTCTTTGAGAGTTGTAGGTTGTTTTAAGTAGGATACAGGATCATTGCTGGGTAATAGGTAACCCTGTCGAGGCTATAAACGCCTGCTGGTAGCAGAAGCTCTACCTACGACAAATGAGCATATTTAAAACTGGTTTACAGAGAAGAATTTGTTTTATCTTTACAGACCAAGTAATGACTGATGTAAATACAAGGACTAGCCTGAGGGAGCAAATAATCAAAGCTGAAAATAGTTGAAACAAAATGTCATTGATAGAATAGAGCATAATGTACTTTATCTTTCCATAATAAAGTTTAACTTTCTAAAAAAATTTCTGTTTTGGAAGTTTAGAAAATTCAATAGAAAGACAGAGATAATTGGTTCTTCCAAGTGAATCGCCAATTGTTGTGGCCACCAACAACCCTCCTCCTTATTTAGTATTAGCAATAACACTAAATAAGTGGGGACCCTTAGTCAAAAAATTTTAAAAAATCAATTAGCGCTTATATTTCCTTTTGGATAAAGCTTACCATCATGGACTTAGGAAAATACTTTTGAAAAATCTAAAAAACTTAAGTTTCATGATAAAGAGAGTAAAGTTACTCCTTAAAGAGATATCTCATCGTGCACAGAAAGATAGGGCACCTTCTTATGAGCCAAAATGATAAAAATTGCGAGATTGCGACGCGAAGCTCCAACGCATCACATGCATTAATGAGCACTCGCGTTGAAAAAACCTTAAAATCATCCATATGTGATGTCGCATATTGCAATTCGCATAAAGCACATCAACAAAAACAACACGACGATATTGCGATTAAGCGATCTTGCAATGTGGCAATCTTGCTCTAATGATAATGCAATTTAGCGATATGCGATACTGCGATGCAAATCGCAGAAACATTCCGTCACAGATTTTCCTGGCTCATTATTAAAAAAACTTTTTCCATAAACCAAGAACCGTTTACACAAATGAGTTACATGCCAGTTGTTAATAAAATATGGTTTTGTGTTTATCGAAGAGCCAGATCACGTAAGGTGGCATGTTTTTGCATATCCTTGGCATTTAAAGCTTTCCTGTCATTATTTTTATCATTACTTTCACCTCATTTGTGAACTGCAGGAACGAAGAACAAAAGGTTATACAAGGCGGTATGCAGGAAACTATGAGGAAGAAAGGGCAGGACTCCAATGTCCAAAGACAGAGAAATGATGCCCTTATACACAGACACCGCATGCAACAGAGCCGCAGGTTCACATAATTCAGCTGAGCCATCCATTACAGATCTCTCATATACAACCATGGTTAAATGGGTATTGAAAGATGCTAATATCAGAAACAGACAGTTTAATGCTTAGGGTCAAGAGCTCACGAAATCATTATTTTTACAAATTTTGAGCTTTATACTCGATAAGAGAAAGAGACGCAAAAGGCGAAAAACGCATCAGAGAAGCCCGGATCAAAGAAACAGAGGCAGTTTCCGATGCTGCACTAACTACACATCGCTGAGAAAACTTTCTCGAAAAGGAAAGATTCTAATTGCTCAGCCACCTGCAAGCCCTGAAAATTGCAAGAAAGCAATGATAAAAAAAAACTAGAAACAAAAAGCTAAAGAAAAGGCAGAAGCAATCCAAGGGTTAACCAAGTTGAACTGGGATTATTACTGGGCATACACGGTAAAGCCACATAGTTAGTGGATGACTCTCAAGTATATCACCGATTTTGCTGAAAGGATGGTGCCAGCTCTTGCCAATTCTGTTTGCTTAGCTCAACTAAAAGAGAAAGACAGTCAACCGACTCTACTCAAGCAAATAGTGAATGCTTGCGACATTAATAAGGAGCAAATGCAGAAATAGTTAGATGATAGATTTAATTTTAGAAATAGTTTTACTTTATTTTTGCCTAGAAAAAGGACGGTCATTTAAACCGTATCCTGAATTTTTGTAAAAATAAGTTATTTTTAGTTTTAGTTAGTAGTATTTAAACCCTTCTCATGCATTTAGAGAAGGGTCCAGAGATTTGTCAAAAACTTGTCCTCAAAACATGCACTTTTACACCCTCCGAGGAGGTTTTGATGAATGAATGGAACGAGATTTGTTGATGTTTGCATTTAATATCTGCTACTGATGTTGCACTTCTGTACTCTTAGTGGATGTTAGATCAAGAGGAGATAAATCATTGTTGCTTGAAGCTCATGAGCATGACTAGTTATAAATGGTACTTTTATCTCTTAAACATTTCTGCTTATGTGTTAAAGTGATATACAGTTTTTAGTTGTTTATATATTACTGCATGAATGCCTGAATTATCATTTGGCACTTTTGTACGATGATAGCTATTTATTTATGCTTAATGTATGAATAGCTCATTATGCGATATGTTTTTCACAACTGTTTCGTCTAACTTCTTATACGAAGTGGTTCATCCTTATTGATTTCTTTTCTCATAATAGCTGAATGATCTTTATTACCAGTTGTAATGTGAAATCTTTTTAGATCGCATAATAGAAGAATTTCACCCTAGGTTAGTATAGACTTAGATGTTGCTGCTTATTAGAATACAATAGCATAGCATTAGATTAAAGTTAGAATTAGAATATCTTAATTAGGAAGTGTTAGATCAGGAACATCAAATTCTACACACACACACACTCATAAATTGGGAAACTGGTCCCATATCCCCAGTCGGACCCGCTATACCAAACGGATAAGGAGCTGCCAACCAAGGTCCGGACCGGGTGGGTATCCCCCTTGTTGTAGACCCGATTTTCGGGGCTTCAACATGTTACTTCAAAGGTATAGTAAATAAATAAAATAGAGGTATGGTAAATAAATAAAACCTCTTTTTATACTTACTCCAGAGGTATGGTAAATAAATAAAACCTCTTTTTATACTTATTTCATAGGTATGGTAAATAAATAAAGTCTCTCTTTATATTTACTCCATAAACCTCTTTATATTTAAGAAAACTCATATATATATATATAGGTGAAGCCTATGGGCCAAATACCATTTTAATACCATGGGCTAAATACCATGGTCCAAATACCATATTTATTCAAATTGGTATGGTAAATAAATAAATATAAAAGAGATATAAAGAGGTATGGTAAATGAATAAAAATATATCAAATAGGATTATAAATCAACATCTAATTATATACCAAGCCTATGGAACGAATACCATTGTAAATAAAAGAGGTATGGTAATAATAAAAAATATAAATAATCATTTTTTATATTTACTTCATAACCCACTTTATAATTATGAACACTAAAAAAAGAGGTTTTATTTAGGTGAAGCCTATGGGCCAAATACCATGGGCAAAATTATTATTAATACCATGCA
>APFE031098229.1:116589-132828 GCA_000404065.3 Pinus taeda
AGAGAGAGAGAGAGAGAGAGAGAGAGAGAGAGAGTGATGGGGGAAGAGAGAGGATTGGAAGGCAAAGAGAGAGATAGAGAAGGAGGATTGGAGGGAAAAGAGAGAGACATAGAGTGATGGGGAAGAGAGAGGGAGGTAGGAGAGAAAGGGAGAGAGAGGAGGAGAGTGATGGGGGAAGAGAGAGGATTTTAGGGAAAAGAGAGAGAGAGAGAGAGAGAGAGAGAGTGAGTGAGTGATGGGGGGACGAGAGAGGGAGGTAGGAGAGAAATGGAGAGAGAAGAGGGGCAAGAGAGAGAAGAGTAGAGAGAGAGGGATAGAGAAATGGAGTTGGAGCGAGGGAGAGGGAGGGAAGAAGAAACACATAGATAGTGATAAGTGGAGAAAGAGAGGGAGTGACAAGGGAGATATGGATAGAGAGTGTATATGTTTAGGGGTGAGAAAAAGAGACAAAGAAGGAGAGATAGAGAGAAGGGGGGGAGGAGAGAGAAGGAGAGAGGGAGGGATATAGTAACAGAGTTGGAGAGTAAAGAGATAGATAGAGAGAGAGAGAGAGAGAGAGAGAGAGAGAGAGAGAGAGAGGTGGTAGGGAAAGGGAGAGAGAGGATGTGAGAGAGTGGAGAGAGGGAGGGAAAGAGAGATGAAGTTTGAGGGTGAGAGAGAGGGAGGTAAGAAGAAATACATAGAGAGAGATAGAGAGAGTGATAAAGAATATGGAGAGAGAGGGAGAGAGGACAACAAGAGGAAAGAGAGATAAGTGGGGGAGAGGGAGAGAAGGGGAAGAGAGAGAGAGAGAGGGAGAGGGAGAGGAGGAGGGAGGGATAGATAGATAAATAGATTGGAGAAAGAGAGTGTAGTTTTTGGGGATGATATAGAGAGACAAAGGGAGATAGAGATATTGATGGAAGGTGAAGAGGGAAGAAGAGAGATGGAGAGAGGGAGGGACAAAGTGATTGATAAATATGGAGTGAGAGAACATGTGTTTGGGGGGGTGAGATAGAGAGACAAAGAAGGAGAGATGGAGGGAGATATAGATATAGATGGAGGGGCGAGAAAGGGAAGAATATTTCTTGCACTAGATGCATTGATTTGAGTGTAGATGGTGATATATAATCCTATTTGATTGTTTTCACTAGATGCATTGATTTTAGTGTAGATGTTGATTTCTAATGATATAGGATTGCTTGCACTGGATGCATTGATTTAAATGTAGATGATTTCTAATCCTATTTGATTGCTTGCACTAAATGCATAGATTTTAGTGCAAATGGTGATTTCTAATCCTATTTGATTTCTTGCACTAGATGCATTGATTTCAATGTAGTTGTTGATTTCTAATTATATTTGATTACTTGCACTAGATGCATTGATTTCAATGTAAATGATTTATAATCCTATTTGATTGCTTTCAATGATGTATTGGTTTCAGCGTAGATGGTGATTTCTAATCCTATTTGCTTGCTTGCACTAAATGCATTGATTTCAGTGTAGATGTTGGTTTCTAATCCTATTTGGTTACTTGCACTAGATGCATTGATTTGAGTGTAGATGTTGATTTTTAATCTTATTTGATTGTTTGCATTAGATGCATTGATTTCAGTGTAGAAGTTGTTTTCTAATCCTATTTGATTGCTTACATTACATGCATTGATTTCATTGTAAATTTTGATTTATGTTTTGATGTAATTGGATGTATGATGGCACATTAATTTTAAAGTGATTGGATTAACAATGTGCATTGATTTCAGTGTAAGCACAAAAAATTATTGGCAATGTACATTGATTTTTGTGTTATTTTAATTTGTTGAGATGGGGTCCCCTGGGTTAGTTTTGGGGTAAGAACCCAAGTTTTTATATGAGTTTGATAAAAAGATGTAAAGTCTCCGCGAATTGTGGATGCAAAGCGCATAGTTAGTTAAGAGTCAAAAAGGGTTTTTACCCTCACTTATGTAAAGTTGAGTCGGCTTGGAGATCTACCCATGGTCCGAAAACCATGGGATTGTATAAATATGTGTGTCTTAGAGAGTCTAAGGTAGATCTAAGTCTTTTTATATGGGTATGACAAATGGAGTCTTAGAGAGTTAGCACAGAGAAGTAAGTCTTAGAGCAGGAAAAGGTTCTGCAACTGAGTGCGCATAGGCCTAGAGTAGTGTCTGTAGCTGAGTACGCGGACCCCTACAGCGGAGTGCGCAGGGAAGTTTTGAGTCTGTAACCTTATATTGAAGATCAATAAAGAAGAATGTTGGAGAAATTCATATGTTTTATCTGTTTCCTTCTTTTGTTTATGTTTGTGATATATGTTGTGATGAGATAATGTCTTTATGAAATAATGATGTATTGATGCGTGAATTTACTGGATAAGTCTTATTAATTGAACGCAATACATGTTAAGTATTTATGCGAAGGTTATAATACTTTCTGTTAAGTTTATTAAGCACTTAAGAAAATATGTGGGGATTTTGATTTGAGGCCAGTCTATGATGCATGTAATTAGATAACCTAT
Organism: Pinus taeda; assembly: GCA_000404065.3. Classification (NCBI taxonomy): domain Eukaryota; kingdom Viridiplantae; phylum Streptophyta; class Pinopsida; order Pinales; family Pinaceae; genus Pinus; species Pinus taeda. The sequence continues at coordinate 119,090 of APFE031098229.1, forward strand.
CTGTTAAAGGTTTGCATAAGCCAATCATAGACCTTTGCAAAGGTCTAGAGGCCATTTGAAGGAAACTTCAGTGCCAAGCCCTAAGGGCTTAGAGATCTGCGCAAAGGCAGGTCCAGGACATAAAAAGGACATCACACTTATCTCTGGGTGTGGAAACTTGGTTCCTGCATCCCCCTATACTGCTTTGGGTGAGACTTTAGTGCGTGCTATGCGAGTTGATGTTGAGAGGGCTAGTAGTGTATGGTTTTGTTGGTACAACTAACTCTGAACCTAGGCCAGGACCCACTAAGCCAACAAATGGTTCCATTGCTAGGACTCGGATCTACGTAAGAAGATGTGTGATGTCGCATCACTGGAATCCAACCAAAAAGGAAATTGAGAAGTGGTTGGATAGAAAGATCCATGAATTCATGGCGTAGAAAAACAGGAATTTGTGCTTGTCAAAAGAACAGTGGTTGGACAAATATTTATACACATAAATACATGAAATTTTCTTCTGCACCTTCCCGGTTGAATTATACGAGTGGATAGCTAAATTGGCGGACAACCAAGGAAGGTGGAGGCTCAACGGTCCAATATTGTGGACTCCAGAATTAGTGCGGAGGCTAAAAGCTTCTGAAGATAATATGACACGTGATGTTGACCACTGGCTTGATCGAGACATAGGAGGATTTGTGACAAAATTCACGGTTGATACCTTAGTCAGCTACAAGGAAGCAGAGCGGCGCTTCTTGAAAGGACCGCGACATAAGTATCTAAGATCTTTAAATACCTATATTAAGATGTTGTTGTGTGAAAAAAAGGTTATGCCATTGCCTTGATGTTCAGAGCTACGCAAAGTAGAAATTTTTTCAGAGATCGAAGGAAAACATGTCCTGAATATAGCCCATTGATTGGACCTCCTTTGAGCGACGACGATGGAACGGTACAGGATTCACCGCGGAGTGTTGTGCAGCTAATAAGATAGGGTTTTCTGTGAACTCATCATCCATCAACTCCACCTCCACCTTCACCTCCATAGCATACAACTTCGCCCACACTGCCACCACCACCACCACCGTTCAACATGTCAAATACAATAAAGTTGCCAGTTTTCAAGGATATAGGGAGTGAGGATGCGAACAAATTTTGGTTTGTTGCAGATGCTGTGTGGACAACAAAAAAAATTACGGATGATAATATGAAGAAGGTGCAGTTGATTTCCATTCTGCAGGATCGCGCATTGACATTGTACTTCAAGTACTGCACTGATAATCCTTTGGCATCATTAGCAGACACTAAGGTCGCTTTGAACAAGGAATTTAGTAAGCCTAAGTCTGACTCACAATCAGTAGTTGGATTCAAGGAAATCATGATGAAGGCTGGTGAAATGCCCTAGGAGTTAGATCAAAGATTGAAGTGTGTGATTCGCAAAGCTAATATGCAGCTCACAGATAGTCAGCACCATGAGTGGTTTATAGCCTCGCTCCTGCCCCACTTGAGGATCGCTTTATCACAACAGAAGATAGGAACTCAGGCGCAAGCCCTGGAAATCGTAATGAGAGTGTATGAAATGCCTATTCAGGACGCGTCTTTGGGAGTTCAACAAATTCACTCGCAGTTGCAGTACCTCTTCTTCGAATTGCAAAGCTTGAAAAAAGAAAAAGAGGCTAGGTTGGAGGTGCGTGAGGAAGTCTAATGCCTCAAGTGTAAGAGCCAGGGGCATGACAAAGATCACTACCCTGTCTTTGCAAATTATATCATGGGGGGGGGGCCAATGCCCCTGAGGCAGGAAGCTCCAGTAGGACAAAGTATGGGACCCACACTAAGGTGCACTATTTATCAAGTGGCCAGAAAACACGTAACAGATAATTGTCATTTGCTGCAAAATTTTGTGCAGACACCACAACAACTATTCTGCGATTTCTGCAAATGGTGGGCCATGATGAATGCCACTGTCATAGCTATGAATTGATGATGGAAAGGACGCTTGCGTATCGAATGTAAACAGAAACTCGGCTTCCTGATCAGGGTGTTGGGGGAGAACGTGAAGGATATCAGGGGTGCGGATGGGGCCGAGGAGGAGGAGGACCTAGTAGAGGTCGTGGACAAGTTATTTGCGATAATTAAGGATGCGAGGGCACTATGCATGTGAGTGACAGAATTAGACACGCTCGTCATGTCAATACTGCACTCAATTTGACCATACGATAGAAGAATGTCCTGTGATGATGGCCAAGATGCAGGAGAAGAAGGCGCGGCCTCAACACCCTACACACAACTTGTAGATGATGAGGGTTGAGCCCCGCGAAGAGGATCCCAATGTGAATATCGTACTGAGAAGCGGAATCATGACCAATGACAATAAAGGAAAACAACCTGAAGAGAATGCGTGGGTCTGCAAGGCTCCATAGAAGGAAGTTGGGTTTGATCTAGAACACGTGAAGGAAACATTTATGGAGGCAAAGAAAAGCTTCACTGAGGCATCTACCTCAGGAAGTCAAGACAAAGTACGGGAAACCAGCGTGCCCACAGAGATTGATCCCTCTATACTCACCACATCCTTGGAAACCTGCATGAAACTTCTACGTGATAGTAAGGTTGTGAAGGGTTGTTATAGATCCATTTGGGCATATGACTCCCATCATCTAGATCAGTGTTTTAGGGCTCATCAAACCCTAATTTTAGTTGGTAAATGCCCTAAACAAGTCAACCTTTTGAATGCCTCCTTCCCAGACAGTTTCATGACTTGAAGACATCCTGAAATGATCTCTAGAGGGACCAACGCAGGTAGGCCCATGTAAGGGTGCACTGCGGAGCAGTTAATTCCATGCCAGGGTGCTTTGTAGAGCACTTAGGCCCTCTTTGACCTGCACTAGGTGAGATTGAGCGAAATTCAGATAGGGTTTGGGGATCATTCTTATCTCTTGGAGTCTTCTAGAAGTTTCCCTCACTTATCAACTCCTATGAGCTCGAAAATGGATGAGGAATGAGTTAAGATGCATCCTATCCTCTCATCTCTTCCTCCATGGAACTAATCCCACATCATCCTGTGTCATCAACTTCTGGAGATCATGCTGTAGACACACCATCAACTAGTGGTAGTAAAGTTCATGGAAAGAAGGGTAAATTTAAGTTTCCCTATAGGTTATGTGAAGGGAATCACCCCATTCACCTTTGTCCCTATCTGGATGAAGCCAAAAAAGTATTGGATAACCGTCCTACTTCTCCGCAGTGACTTCCATATGGTTACAGGAGACTCTCCCTTAATCCTTCACTAGTTGATGAATGACTGAACCAAATCAACTGTCAGTCAAACCCACTCTCTCTGAATGTGAATCCCATGAGTCTATACCCAACCAATCACAGGTCGAGGAAACAGTTGACCTGATTTCACCTTTAGTTAATCGTACTTTTCCTGTAGAGAGTGAGTATGATACCACTCAGGTTCTTTTCATTTCTTCAGATTCCAATGAGCTTGGGGGAAATCCTCTTGTTCCATCAAGACAGGAGGAAAATCCTCCCGATCTCGTAACTCAAGGGGTTAATTCTCCCATTTTTATGGTACCCCCTCCAAGTAGTCTGGTCACTTCCTTTGACTGGAATTGACTATCGGGATCCCGTCTTCCTTCTTATGTGCCTTTCTAGATCATAGTACATGTTTGTAATATGATTGTATCTGGCACTATTATAGATCAAGGTACATCTATGAGTATCCTTTCTCAATTGCTTGGAAAGCGCTCGGTTCGCCACCGCTTGTGCCTGTTACCTAGAATCTGTTGGCTTTTAACAGAGGAACCAGTCAACCATTAGGGATCCTTCCTCAGTTTCCTATTACTTTGGGAGGAAAAATTGTTTATATCAATGTGATGGTAGTCCCAGGCCCTTTAGATTACAATTTACTTCTTGGACACGACTATGTTTATGACATGGGAGCTATTTTTTCAACACTTTTTCGAGTGATGTGTTTCCCGCATTAAGGCAGAATTGTCACCATTGACCAGCTTTCATTTCCCTATGCAAATATGGCTTCCTGTCAACCATCTTCCCTAAATGGTCCTTTTGTCCCAATGGTATCTTCCCTGCCACGGGTTAATTATGTGGCAACTTGTTTCATTGGAACCATATTTCAGTTTCCTTGCTACAGATCCCTTCCAAAGAATTGTTCTCCCATCTGATGAGAACCTGTTGGAAGTCATGACCTCTTATGGGTCGTGATTAAGGAATATGAGGACAGTTCCTTGTCTTGTGTCAAGCTCATTAAAAAATGAAACAAGGAATACGAGGATAGTTCTTTACTGTGTCAACCTCATTAAAGAATGAAATAGGTCTCTGAGCAGAGTTCCTTGTCTTGTGTCAAGCTCATTAAAAAATGAAACAAGGTCCCCTGGAGAAAAGTTCCAAGTCGAGTCTTTGAGTAGATCTCGTAAAATCCCAGTCGAGTCTTTCACTTGATCTCATAAGTGAACCTTCATTCCATCCACCTGATAGCCACGGGTAGTCTACTTAAGTGAATGTAATGAAGCTTGGAGGGCATGCACCTAGAATCAAGTCATCATGCTGGGGGCATGTAAACCAATCTCAAGCATAGTTTTCAAGATTCAAGCTTGTGTAAAAATGAAATTGAATTGAATCATGGTTCTTTGTTTCAAGCTTGTGTAAAAATGAAACTGAATTCAAGCATAGTTTTCATGATTCAAGCTTGTGTAAAAATGAAACTGAATTTAAGCATAGTTCTTTGTTTCAAGCTTGTCTAAAAATGAAACTAAATGAAAGCATATTTTTTTCGTTTCAAGCTTGTGTAAAAATGAACCCATTTCCATTTTAACCCTCGTGATTGCCATTCTATCAGCCTTTTTTGTCAGATGAGCCTTGGTTTTTCTCCTTCCATCGTCACTATCTACTTGGTCAATCATACATTTTCACTTGGTTGTTTTACCCTTTTTGAGGAACAGTTGCAATGAGTGGTCTTATTAGCCAGCCTCTTCACATAAATCAACATGTTTTGAGAAGTTCCAACATCACTGGAACCAGTTTCTATCCTAGACACCACTCATTCCTCAAAGTGGAGTCCTCTTTAAGCTCTTTTTAGACTCTCGAAATATGAAAAGATTGTCGAGTTCTTCTCCTTTTCAGCTCATTAACGGATTGGATATGACATCTACTTAGTATAAGTTTAACCCTTTTTCGGGCTGGGATAGATTATTTACGAAAAAGGAATACGTTGACCAAACATGGTCAATAGGTTCTCTCTTGTATTGTTTTATGCTTTTTTGGACTTGAGAGACAAATATACAGAAAAAAACTTGTGAAGTTTTCTTTTTTTCCCTTTTCAAACTCTCTAAACATGAAAAGGGCCAAGTTATCATTGTCGTTAAACTCATTAAAATGTCAAATAGCAACAAACTTGTCCATCATGACAAGACCGAGTTTCACCTTCGATAGACTCATTAAAACATCACATAGCAATGGATTCACCTAAAGGGTGGAATTATACAGGCATATGTTATCCTCCTCAATCTTGATAAAAAATAAAGAGGTACTAGTCAACAATGACTAGAGAAAATGGAAAAAGGAGTAAAATACTTTATGGTAGCAGGTCGCTCTTGAGCATGACACTTTCACTTCATCACTGTAACTACTTGGGTTGGGTTATCATCTTGATGGTTATCATACTGTTGGTCTATCATACCATCCATCACTTTGTTTTGGGTTAATGCTACCAATTCATTTCAGTGTCGTCGACGTGTTCAAGAGAAGTCATCCAGTTAAAATTCATCCTTTGCAATACCATAAACCTTCATTTTCATGATCGCCATTCCTGAACCTTATGTCGTCAGTCAAATTTCGTCTCCAAAACCATTACACTCGTTTTTTGTGGTTGATGTGGGATACATCAAGGCCCTCCTGCGACGAGTCACTTCTTGTCGACATCAACACATTATCCAAAAAGTTGACTTAGAAACACCCTTCCAGTACCTTGAGGCTTGCATATATCAATGGCAGGTTTCTCGCTTCCAGCGATAGGTTGATGTCAATGGCCTTCGATCGAAATAGTTTGTATGATGTTCAACATCAAAAAATCCATTCACGCCATGCAGAATGCACTGCAGTACCTTGAGGATCATTATCATTATCGGTGATTTCTCTTGCGTTTGTTAACAGTTTACATCATTGGCTGGTAATCAGACGATGTCTTCCCATGTTCAACTTTAGATCACATATTCACATGGTTAGACTCGTACTTGAGCAAATGATAGAACGAGATAGAAGACCCCAAAGCTAGTTTCATCCATCCGGGCTGTGATTTCAGGAGTACTAAATCATATGTACAATGGCCTTACATTGATGGTCATCCATTCATGGGTCTATATCTATAGACGACTGTCTATGTACATGTAATGAAAGTTTATATGCTGAGCATGGGTATGCCTTCCCTCAATGATTCATGAAAAAATCAAAATATCATGATATATATATTGTAATTGATGCAGGTCACCTTCCACTTCGAAACCCCGACATTTACATTTTCTGACTTCATGCTTTAGGGGCTAGCTGTTACATATCCATTTGGGCATATCACTCCCATCATCTAGACCAGTGTTTTATGGCTCATCAAACCCTAATTTCAGTTGCTACATGCCCTAAACAAGTGAACCTTTTGAATGCCTCCTTCCTAGATAGTTTCATGACTTGAAGACATCCTGAAATGATCTCTAAAGGGACCAACGTAGATAGGCCCATGTAAGGGTGTGCTGTAGAGCAATTAAGTCCATTCCAATGTGCTCTGTAGAGCACTTAGCCCTCCTTCACCTGCGCTGGGCGAGATTGAGCAAAATTCACATAAGGTTTGGGGAATATTCTTATCTCTTGGAGTCTTTTAGAAGTTTCCCTCACTTGTGAACTCCTATGAGCTCGAAAATGGATGAGGAATGAGTTAAGATGCATCCTATCCTCTCATCCCTTCCTCCATGGAACTAATTCTAAGTATGGAAGGCCATTCAATACCCCCATTTATGACATAACCTCCTCCATCTTCCTATAAATTGAGCACTCATCTAAGTGATCAAGGGGGCTGGACTTTGATAAATTGTAAGGAGATAATGTTGCTATGAGAATTGACTTTGAGACAAGTATTGTTATGCTGTCGGAGTGTCAAGCTTTTGATGTGATGTGGATGGGATCAAAGTTGGAGGAGTGACTTCGAATCAGACTTCATGGTTGTAATTCTTCCTTCTATTCAATAAAGTATTTGAACCTTTTTGCATATGCTTATCTTGTTATATGATGCTTATATGTGTGAATGTATCTGATTCCATTTACTTGTAATCAATAGATCTTTTGCTTTGCTTGGTACTTTGTCTTCTGTTGATGTTTACAAGTACTTATCAAACGTGTTAAGTACGGGAAGGAGTGACGGGGCTGATACAAAGGAGACAAGAGGAAAGTGAAACTACAAGTAGGTCTTCTCATCATGTTTGTCTTATCTATTGCTTATAGGAAAAGGATAAAGTGCTTTAAATTGTTGTTCTAGATATGGCTACTTATCTAGGGAATTAATATTTATCCGTAGATATCAAATTCTCGAAAACAAGGGCTTACAGATGTTGATAAACAAGTGTGCTGGTAAAGAAAATGCTTATGATGGACACCACGTAGTCAGAAAGATTGGCAAACATAAGGTGAGGAAATGGTGCAAGATGAGGCTCACCGCGTAGGTAGGAGACTATGAGATGGACCAAGTTATTTTGGATCTGGGGTCTCATCCAAACATTTTGCCTAAACAAGCATGGGAGAGAATGGGGAGACCTGTGCTACAATGGTCTCTGATTCAACTAAGGATGCCGAACCAGCAGAATATTATCCCTATGGGGTGACTACATGGAGTTACCGTAGACATAGAAGGTGCGAGTGCATTGGCTGATTTTGAAGTGATAGAAATTGTTGATGACAGAAATCCATACCCCACGCTTCTTGGAAATGATTGGGCCATTGATATGAATGGAGTCATCAACTTGAAAAAGTGGACAATGTCATTTGAAAGGAAATCGCTCCGTGTTGTAGTACCATTGGACCCTGTAGAAGGACTGCACTATACTGAACTGGTCCGTGATTATGAAGAAAATGATGATGATTTGGATAAAATCTACAAAATTATAGCGCGAGAGCAAGACTGGATTAATCCAACAGCTAATGGGAAGATTGCATGGGACCGCGAAAGCTCCTGTACCTTGGATTTAGATGAAGAATTGGAGAATTCATAGAATCAATTACATGAAGTATCTACACTTCGTTGTAACATGATGACTAAATCGTTGCGTTGTGTGTCATCAGAGGTAAGAAACTTACACTATTACGATGGTTTAACTGATGCAGATAAGTTTTTGGATGCCTTTGAAAGAGAAGTACCTGAGAACCATTGCTTTCAAGTGTTGGATTTGGCGCTGCGAGCTATGCCCGTACGATGGTGGGGTATGCACAAGGACAACTTTGATGAATGACGTGATTATAGGAGGATGATGAGGTTGCGATTTGGTCGTTCGAAAGTACGATTAAGTGAGAAATATGATGGGAGAAATGATCCGTGCAATCATTTGGCAAGATGGACTAATGTCTATGGAACAGAGCCACAACCAGAGTGGGTGCACTTATTTTGTCATACTTTGGATATCATCCCCATGAATTGGTACCTAGAAACAGAGCTCCGCCATGGCACTACAGAGTGGGATATATTAAGGGAAGGATTTTTTAGGACCTTCAATTTTTGAGGATGAAGCCCCGCAGGAGGTTAAGGTGGTGATCTTTAGAATTCCGTAGGATCCTTTGGAGTTGGCTCAACTAGATTGGAGCACTTAGCTGCGCCATGCGCTGGAATGCTATAATGTGATTGCTAAGGGGGAGGATGAATATCCAAGAAATATTAATATCCCAAAGGTAGAAGGTCACCGTGAGGTCGGAGGTCCGCAGATAGAAAATCCGGACATCACCACGCTGTTGAAAACTGGGTACGTAAACATTGGTACTAAAGCAGAACCCAAATTTGCGAAGATCAGAGACTAGTGGGATGATGCCATAGTGGATAAAGTTGTTGAGTTACAACGCAAGTACCAAGATATTTTTCCTACAAAATATTCGGACTTAAAAGGCATCATAGGCGACTTGGGTGTGATCAAAATTATTTTGAAGCTAGACATGAAGCCTATTAAGTAGAGACTGTATCGCCTTAATCCCAAATATAAGGAAAAGGTTCGCATAGAGCTTGATAAGATGCTAGAAGCAGGCATCATCGAACCAGTTGAAGAATCTAATTGGGTGAGCCCAATGTTGGTTCAAGAAAAGAAACAGAATAGAGAAATAAGGATTTGCGTTGGTCAAAGAAAGCTTAACGGTGCTTGCGTCCATGATACTTTTCTGACACCGTTTACAGATGAGGTACTGGATAATGTTGGAGGGCAGGAGGCCTACTCATTCACTGATGGGTTTTATGGATACCATTAGATTAAGATTGCTCCAGAAGACAAGAGTAAAACAACCTTGTCAATGGAATGGGGTTGTTTCCAGTATACTATGATGCAATTTGGACTCAAGAATGCGTCAACGATATTCTCTCGCATAGTCATCAGGACATCCAAGGAGTTCATTCACAAGTTCTTGGATGTGTATTTTGATGATTGGACAATGTTTGGGTTAGTAAAGCGCCATGTAGCCAGTCTACGCTTAATGTTGGATACATGTCGAAGATGTCAGATTGCGCTGAACCTAAAGAAGTGTTTATTTTGAATCCCTTTTGGGATTTTGCTGGGTCATGTGGTGTGCAAGAAAGGACTAATGGTGGAACCTACCAAGATCGCGGTAATAGTCAATTTGGAGGCCCCAAGGAGTGTCAAACAGCTGCGTGCAACGCTGGTCCATACTGGATATTATCAAAAGTTCATCAAGGCTTATGCTCAGATTACCACGCTTATGGAGAATCTATTAAATAAGGACGCTACATTCCGTTGGGATGAAGAATGTCAGCATAGTCTAGATGTATTAAAGGGAAAGATGGTCACCACATCGATCTTGGTCTTCCTGGATTGGAAGAAGGAATTCCATGTGCACATTTGTGCCTCGTGTATTCCATTGGGAGTAGTGCTGACAGAAGCCAGTGAAGGAGAGATGGATCACACTATAGCCTTTGCGAGAAGGAAATGATCAAAGGCTGAGAAGAATTACTCAATGATAGAGCATGAAGGATTGGCTATGGTGTACACGCTCCAAAAGTTTAGACACTATCTGTTGGGCAGACATTTCAAGATGTACACAGATCATTTCGCCTTGAAATACCTGGTCAATAAGCCTGTGTTGGGGAGCAAAATATGCAGAGAGTTGTTGTTATTTCAAGAATATGAATTTGAGGTAATTGTGAGACCAAGAAGGTTGAATGTAGGACCTAACCATTTGTCGTGAATTGAAACAGGGGAAGAGCCTACTAATTTGGAGGAAGGGCTACGTGACGCGTAGCTCTTCGCAGTGCGTGTAGCGGATAACCATTTTGCAAATATTATCCACTTTTTGAATACAAGGATGGTTGTAGAAGGATACACCAGTCAGCAGAAGAAAGATTTAGTAGTGCGTGCAATAGATTTCTCAGTAAATGCAGGACATTTATATAAGATGGGTTCAAATGAGATACTCTTACGGTATGTGCCCGATTTTGAACGAAATAGCATCCTTGCTGAAGCTCATGGAGGAGTTGTGGGAGGAAATTATGCAGGAAAAGCGACAATGCAGAAGATTTTGCGCACGTGTTTGTGGTGGCCTACGTTACATAAGGATACCAAAGCATATTGTAGGGTATGCGATGCATGTCAGAGAATGGGCGGACCATCGCGAATGGATGAGCTGCCACTGAACCCTCAGGTGTCATTACAGCCATTTGAGAAATGGGCAATTGATTTCGTAGGACCGATCCAGCCCCCAGGCAAGAAAACTGATGTGCGCTATATCATCACCGCGACAGAATATCTGACCAAATGGGCGGAGGCATAGCCTGTGAAGGATTGTACAGGGGCCACAACAACAAAGTTCTTGTTTAAGTACATGTTAACCATATTCAGCCGCCCAAACGTATTGATGAGCGATTGTAGTATGCACTTCCTCAATGAGATAATCAACGCACTGACCAAAGAGTTCCAAGTTTATCATCAAAAGAGCACACCGTATCATCCTCAGGCTAATGGGGCAGTTGAGGAATTTAATAAGATCTTGGAGAACACATTGACAAAGGTTTTCAACGCGCAACAGAATGATTGGGATGTGCGCGTATTTGCAGCACTGTGGACGTACAAGACTACTTGCAAAAAGTTAAAAGGTCAGACACCTTTTCGATTGGTGTATGGCATAGAAACCGTGATGCCTATGGAATATATCATGCCTAGTCTTCACATAGCAGCTTTCATAGGGATGTCAGACCACAGAGCCTTGGAAGAGCAGCTTGCGTAGCTGATGGAGCTCGAAGAAGACAAATTTCTAGTTGGATTCCATCAGCAAGTACAGAAGGAATGTTAAAAAGAAAGGCACGATTGACACATCAAGTTGCGCATGTTTAAGGTAAACGACTTGGTTTTATAATATGATAGTAAGTTTGCTAAGTTTCTGAGAAAGTTTCAGGTGCACTGGCTTGGGCCATATGTCATCAAAGAAATTACAGATGGAGGCATGGTTCAGCTCGCAAAGCTGAATGGAGAACCTTTTCCGGAAAAGGTGAATGGAAACCGATTGAAGCCATATATGGGAGATCCGACTCAATGACTATATGACAGCAGAACAGTCTTAGTGCTCTAGGCAACTGCAAGGGCACACAAGACTATAAACTACACTACTAGATTTGAGGAACTATGCAACAGAGGGGCTGCGAGAAAAAGGGAGACGTCACAGTATCAAAGGCAGCGCGAAGGGAGTTGTGCTATGAAAGGAGATACCGTGCAACACAACTAGAAAGTGACCGTTAGTGTCACTGTTCATGATTTGTTAGCGAGGAGACGGTTAAGAGGAGTAGGCGGGCAACATTTAAGGCTAAAATATTTGAATATCTGCCACCAAACCAACATTAATGATCTAATTTTGGGTCGAATGGTTGGATTTGAATTCAAAATCCCCTATAAATTACGCATGCCAATCCAATAGCGAACACTTTGCACACTTAGAGTTTTTGAGCTGAGTTGTTTGTTGCTTATGAGCCGCTCGTTCATTGAGGATTTGGTCGCGAGCCATGCATTTGCCAATTTTCCTGAGTTAAATCAGAAATTTATCCTGGAAACCATGTTGGGTTCGAGCCCTGCTGAAACTATGAGCACTAGGGGAGACATTGCATCTGAAGGAGATGCTCCAGAGGTGGTGAGCATGGAAGCTCCGAATCCTGTGCCTACGACGTCGAGGTCACCTAGGCCGAAGTCCACCCCTATTAAAGAGACCTAGAAACCAAATAAAGATAATTGGAAGAGGTCGGTGCCAGTGTGTGAGTTTCCTAGGAAACATACTTCCACTCAGAAGCAGAAAAAGGACAAGCAACTTGAGAAGGTTGTGGATTTGGAAGCTGAACAAGGCACTAAGGATATAGATGCTGAGGGAGCGGAGCCCATCACCAAATTTCTTGAATATATATCTCCACGAAAAGGAAAGGTGAAGGTCCCCAAGGACCTAGACTCAGAAAAGTTCCTCATTCACATGCCCCTATTGCCAGAGAAAATAACTTTTGAAGGACTGCGCCTTACGCGCATTCCCCTATTAAAAATGGAGGATTGGGACCTAGCTGACCATGAGCGGTTCCCTCACCTCGCGACATAAAATTCTATGAGGTGCATGTATTACCAAGACTCAGGTGTCACTAAGTTGGAGACTGTTGAATGGATCTGTGGAGTGGAAAAATCCAGGTTGTTGAACCTGCTGTGGGTGCCCCACTACCACCGCACTAATATTAACACCACCTATGTGCGGAAGCTACTTACTCTAGTGCATGATGGGTGCTTATGGCTTGGTGCACCTATAACCATCATGCATATGCTCATCCACAGGATCACGCACCTTCCGCATGAGGGTTTGATTCCGGCCAAGGAGTTTGGTGGAAAGGCAGGTGAGAGAGACTTGGTAGAGAAGATGAAAAAGAAGTTTGAGCTTATTAAGAAGCCGCGTGGCTATTCCATCATGTCCATCAACAATCCCGCAGTGCAGATTGCCACCCAAATATTGGCTAAAAAAGTTATGAGGAAGTGTCGCGTAGACGCGGTTCTGGCGCCTGTGATATCGTTGGCTGCACAATGCGTGGAGGGCATGTAGTTTAATTGGTCGCGGTTTTTATGCAATTAATTTCTTACAAATTTTCGCGAAGTCAAAGATGAGAGCAAGCCCTTCCACTACGCGTGGCTGCTGCTCTCCATTGTGCTAGTCACATGGGATCTGTCGGAGGATAGCCAATTTCCTCTATTGAAGGAAGGATTTCCGGAGGCCACGCAGTTCGCCTCCCTCTGGGCCACCAAGGACCTCACGTGGGTCACAGAAACGAAGATTTTTTGGGTGTTGATGGAAGCGAGCTTCCGCGTGGCCATAAACTAATGCCCAAGGTTGTCCCCAACATTGTATGAACAGTTGTTCACGTATGTTGAGTTCAAGGAATATTTCCACCACGTCTACATTCGGGCGCAAAAGGACCCGCAACAAAAGTGGTTCAATTGGCCGTATTTGGTCACCGATGATGCCATACAGGAAGTGATCAAGTGCTG
>APFE031098230.1:3371-28095 GCA_000404065.3 Pinus taeda
AACACTATTTTGTAAAGCTATTTGCGTTTAATGTTTTACTATTCTTTAACACTATTTCGTAAGATTATTATACTAATCATTATAATTATTTAATTCATGTTATTACTATATTAGTAATTTTAATTCATGTTATTAATATATTTTTCTCTTGTTTTATGTTTTAGTATTTTGTAACACTGTTATACTAATCATCATCATTATGTAATTCATGTTATTACTATCTTAATAATTTTAATTCATGCTATTACTATATTGTTTGTTTGTTTTATGTTTTGTGGTTTACTATATTGTAACACTGTTTTGTAACACTATTATACTAATCATTATAATTCTTTTATTCATGCTATTACTATATTAATAATTTTAATTCATGTTATATTTTTCTCTTGTTTTATGTTTTAGTATTTTGTAACACTGTTATACTAATCATTATCATTATTTAATTCATGTTATTACTATATTGTTTGTTTTATGTTTTCTGTTTTACTATATTGTAACACTATTTTGTAACACTATTATACTAATCATTATAATTAATTAATTCATGTTATTACTACATTGTTTGTTTGTTTTATGTTTTATGTTTAACTATTTTGTAACACTGTTATACTAATCTTTATCATTATTTAATTCATGTTAATACTATATTAATAATTTTATTAGTGTATTGTTTGTTTTTTATTTTTTATGTTGTACTATTATGTTTTACTATTTTGTAACACTATTATACTAGTCATTATCATTATAATAATTGTTATTACTACATTAATAATTTTAATTCATGTTATTACTATACCGTTTGTTTGTTTTATGTTTTATATTGTACTATTTTGTAACACTATTACACGAATCATTATTATTATTTAATAATTGTTATTACTATATTGTTTGTTTCTTTTTATTTTTTATGTTTTACTATTTTGTAACACTATTATAGTAATCATTATCATTATTTAATTCATATTAGTACTATATTAATAATTTTAATTCATGTTACTATTATATTGTTTGTTTGTTTGCTTGTTTTATGTTTTACTATTATGTTACACTATTTTGTAACACTATTATACTAATCATTATCATTATTAAATTTATGTTTTTACTATATTAATATTCTTAATTCATGTTATTACTATATTGTCTGTTTGTTTATGTTTTATGTTTTAGTATTTTGTAACACTATTATACAAATCATTGTCATTATTTAATTGATGTTATTACTGTATTAATAATTTTAATTCATGTTATTACTATATTAATAATTTTAGTTCATGTTATTACTATATTCTTTGTATGTTTATGTTTTATGTTTCACTATATTGTAACACTATTTTGTAACACTATTATACTAACAATTATCGTTATTTACTTCATGTTATTACTATATTAAAAATTTTAATCCATGTTATTACTATATTGTTTGTTTGTTTTATGTTTTATGTTTTACTATTTCGTAACAGTATTATACTAGTAATTATTATTATTTTATTCATGTTATTACTATATTAATAATCTCAATTCATGTTATTGCTATATTGTTTGTTTGTTTTATGTTTTACTATTTTGTAACACTATTATACTAATCATTATCATTATCATTATTTAATTTACTATATTAATAATTTTAATTCACATTATTACAATAATTATTTAATTCATGTTATTACTATATTGTTGGTTTGTTTTATGTTTTACTATTTTGTAACACTATTATACTAATCCTTATCGTTATCCAATTTATTTTATTACTGTACTAATAATTTTAAATCAATTCATATTATTAGTATATTGTTTGTTTTTTTTTCTATTTTATGTTGAGCTATTTGTAACACTATTATACTAATCATTATCATTATTTAATTCATGTTATTACTATATTAATAATTTTAATTCATGTTATTACTATATTGTTTGTTTGTTTTATGTTTTATGTTTTAATGTTATGTTACACTATTTTGTAACACTATTATACTAATCATTATCATTATTAAATTTATGTTATTACTATATTAATATTTTAATTCATGTTATTGCTATATTGTTTGATTGTTTTATGTTTTATGTTTTACCATATTGTAAACTATTATATTAATCATTATCATTATTTAATTCATGTTATTACTATGTTAATAATTTTAACTCATGTTGTTACTATAAGTTTGTTTGTTTTTATGTTTTATGTCTACTAATTGCAACACTATGTATTACTAATCATATCATTATTTAAATTCCATGTTATTACTATATTGTTTGTTTGTTTTTATGTTTATGTTTCTACTATATTTGTAACACTATATCGTAGATTTTTTTATTTTTATTTTTTTTATTTTTTATTTTTTTTATTTTTTTTAATTTTTTTATTTTTTTAATTTTTTAATTTTAATTTTTTTTTTAATTTTTTTAATTTATTTTATTTTTATTTATTTTATTTTATTTTTATTTTTTTTTGGGCCAATGCTAAACTAATTATATTAAGAAAGTAGAAAAAATATGTACAAGAGGGCAATGCCTCTGAGAGTGATTAAATAGCTCTCTATCAAGTTTTTCCATACAAAATCTGCCCTGCTTAGAAGGGAGGACCTGATAGCAATACTTAAACTGTTCAAGACTGTAATAGACAATGACATAATAGCTATCCTCAAAAGAACATTTCCAGACTAGAGATTTGTACATAATAGCTTGGAATTTTAACAAAAACAGAAGCATAGTCAAAAAAAGCAGAGCATAGGTGCCTGCAAGACTAGAGAGGTCACTGGCTTGATGACACCTCGTCATGGTTGCTGCACACAGGGCGCTTCTCCCGAACCGTGCATTGGTAGCAAAAACATATCAAAAAACAGACGCATAATCCCTAGAACCAATGTCTTAGACCTTACCCGCCTTGCCTTGATTCTCATTTGAGTTTTTGGAGCCTTCCGCCTGGTCCTCTGCAACCCGATGCTCAGCCTCCCATTCTGCTGCTTCCCGTTCTGGGTCTGGTTCGCATACCACTTCCATACCATCCGGTATGTCCTCAAGCCTGTGAATTCCTGGCGGGAGTATTGGGTAGAGGACATTGCCGAAGACGCGGTCAGGTTCCTTGCCATGCCCTGGAGCTTCCGTTGCTTGGAGGTGCGTCATCGAATGCTGAACCAAGTTTGTAATTTCCATGTCCATTATATTGCCAATTTCTCGGAGGACCTCATTCTGTTCTTCCGATTGAACGCCAGTACTTTCCTCTTCGAGCCTGCTCTGTGAGGAAGGGAGGTATGAACTGTCGTCCTCGCCCCTGCTCTGAGAGGAATTGTTCGTACTTGACTCCTTCTCCTCTGATACTTCCCTTCCGCTTTCTTCCTCTTCGTCTTCTTCCGCGAAGACCACTGTGATTAACGCTGAGACTATAGGCCTGTTAGTTCGTCGGTGGTACTTAAACTTGACTGTCTGCACCGTATTGCTGATGTCGTTACCTGAATCCTCAGACCCAGGAGAGCTAGGCGAGGCATAAGCCAGCGGGGAGACACGCCGCGGGCTGTGAACTCCTCTGCCTCCAAGATGCCCCCTCTGACCGTGGTTCCGCCCACGGCGTGGCGTGGCGCGATACCTGGGAGCCATCTCACGCCTATGTTGCTCCGACGCTTTTAATTGCTCACCCGAAACTTCAGGCTTTGCCTTATTCCCCTTCGCCTTGGGGAATTGAGATGTTCTTACCTCTGAGATGTACAGAATCAGGAAGGAGCCTACCTCAATCTTCCCTCGATGCTGGAAGTAATTTTGCTTCCCTGCCCAGAGCCTGGGTTTGCGCAGAGGCTTACCCACTCCAGCACCCTCCTTCTCCCTCAACAGACATCCATTTGCGTGCAGAATTGAGCAGCTATTCCGCGCCTGTTCAGACAGGCAGTTCTTCATTAACCT
The DNA here is from genome assembly GCA_000404065.3 of Pinus taeda. Taxonomy (NCBI): domain Eukaryota; kingdom Viridiplantae; phylum Streptophyta; class Pinopsida; order Pinales; family Pinaceae; genus Pinus; species Pinus taeda. The sequence goes on from APFE031098230.1 coordinate 7,263, forward strand.
TCTGCGCCTGGTCATTCTTCCTATCCCTTTGTAAACTCCTTGGGATGGCATACGGTGAAAATGGCATTGAATGGCATTGAATGCATCTTTAATGCTCTTCATTGCCCGTCGTCAAGTGGCCTTCTCGCAGGGCTCTACTCGTGGTAGGCACATGGCCTCCGTCTAACAAGGTGGCACCCGCATCAGGGTAAGCCTCTTCTTATGTCTGCATATCAGCTTTAAGAATCTCCTGTAAGGTTGTCCAGTCAGTTTCCGAGGCAATATCCTGTAGGTGTCCTTCATGGTGCGCCTTTCCTCACTCTGCCCCTAAATTGGCTAGAAAGTCTGCTGCATTGTTCCCTTCGCACCTGGTGTGCTTAAAGGATGTGGCTTTGTTATTCTGTAGCCATGTCTGGAGAGATTCAAGCCTGGTTTCCATCCTCCAGCTCCTACTGAATTTCTGAGCTTCTGAGCCTTGCTGTATCTTTGTGGCCATGCTAATGATGATTTGAGAGTCTCCTTCTGCTATGAGGGGAGTGTATCTCTGATTTTGAGCAATTTGGAGTCCTCTCTAAAGGCCTTCCAGTTCTGCTGCATTGTTTGTGTTCCATCCTATGGATCCAAAGTAGACTCTAAGCGGGATGCCCTGAGAGTTTCTTATCACTCCTCCATATCCTGTAATTCCCGCGTTTCCTTTAGAAGCTCCATCAAAGTTGAGCATGTATGTATTGGTAGGGGGAGGTTTCCAGTTGGTGGGCGTATTTTTCTTCGTGACAGAAATGCCTAGAGATGAGTTAGGAGGTGTGATTTAGAATTACCAATTGTTCCATATGGCCTGCTCCTGACTGCTGGAAGGGAAATCGTCCTGGGACCAGCCTTTAGTTGAGAGGGTTTCCTGAAGGTTCTTATGTATGATTGTCCACACTTGCTCCAAATCCATGGCTTGATTTTTGAATATTCTCCGGTTCCGTTCTTTCCAAATGTTCCACATTACTGTGCCTGGGACAATTTGCCAGAGATTGTTGAGGATGGTACATTGATAGGGCTGTTGGGGCCAGGTTCGTAAGGTGTTGTTTATGTCACCCATAACTCTTCCTTCCTTCTGGCACCGAAATGAAACTTTCTCCCATATTCTTCTACTGAGGGGGCATAATTGCATAAGATGTACTGCTGATTCTTCCTCCATTTTGCAATTGAGGCAGATTTTTTTTCTCGGTAAAGATTAAATCTATTAAGTAAAATATAGTACAGACAGGAATAGCAAAAACCGCAGACCGGAAATGATGGATTCATCAACCTCGGTCCCGGAGGAAAGATACAAACACAAAACTATGGCAAGAGCAAGAGACTGACAGACCGGAAATGATGGGCTCATCAACCTCGGCCTCAGTGGAAAGAAACAATCTCAGAGCTACAACAGAAAATTCGAGAGCTAAGACTGACTATCAGGCTATTACCCCAGCGGGTCAGTAACTACACCACATTATTTTTTCCCTTTCTTTTTGTTAACTTTTGTCCAGCCATCATGGGGAGAATGGGCTAGGACAACTTGAAGACTGGAGTTCTCTATCTCCGGGGACTCATTCTCTGAGTCGGAGGATGAAGTCTCATGGGGACGTTTCTGGGAGCTAGCTGTGACATGGGTGTGCCCCATATTGTCCGGGGGCGGAACCGTCGGCTGAGGCGTCTGATCTGGTTCTGACTTGCTTTCCTCCTTTTCCATACTTGGGGAGTTGGAGTTTCCAGCTCGCGACGGTGGACAGGGAGCCCAACGCTTGGGCTTGGAATGAGCGAAGAGGCCCTTTTTCGTTCTTGCTGACAGCGATGGGCAGGAGTTATGAAGGTGCCCTGTTAGGTGACAATGGCAGCATCGGAAGGCAGTGTTTTCGTACTCTATATACTGGGTCCAGACAAAGTCCTTGATCTTGAGATTGATGTATTCTGGCAATCCCTTGCTTAAATCAAGCTCCACACAAACTCTGGCATATGTATAGAGCCCTTGCCGCTCTCTCTTGTAATCTCCCGTTAGAAAGCGACCCAAGGCATTGCCTATTTGCCTATATACTTCTGTGCGCCACAGGTGAACTGGGAGATTTGGGCGTCTGATCCATACAGGGGCTTTAGTGATGACTGCTGAAGCTGGGTCAAAGTCTGGAAACCATGGAGTTAGGAAGAGGCCAGCTGAACCCATGAACCAAGGGCCTTCGTCTAGGGCGTTGTAGCAGTGCTCGAGGTCATTGAACAACACTATAAAATATCCCTTTGCACAGAAATAAACCTTGCACCGGTCAGTCCAGTTGTCCTTGATCCAGTCATAAAGATCCTGAGGGCGCGGCCAGAGCCCATTGAATCTGCAGATGATGGCTCTTTCAGCGAATTTTTGGGTGTCGTCTGCAAGATCAGGGTAGGAGATCTCAACTGAGGGGACTTCCTCCAATTTGTCAACCAAAAAAGGCTTGGGTTTGGGAGGTTCCGGGGTTGCTGGCATCTCAGGGCGGACTGCAGCTTTGTAGGAGTTTGGAGGAGCAGAAGAGGATTGCCCTGCAGCTCCTCCTCTCAAACGAAAAGAGAACACTAGAGAGTTGTTGCTCTTTATGCTGTAAGAAGAGAGAGGAAGAGAATCTTCTAGCTGTTTACCTTGAAAGATAAGTCTCTGAAGGGTTGAGGGGATCCCATGCCTATGCTCCAGATTAGCTTTGAGATTCTGTACCAGATCTGTTGGATTTACCCATTGCATGACGGTTTTGCCAGAGATCTGTGCTATTTGAATCTGAAAGGGGGCAGAGGAATCTTTAGAAGAATTCTGGAGCAGCTTGGGGCCAGAGTCTTTTGAGTCGTCCGCCACTTGACGCAGGGGGATTTGCAGGTGAGAGGAAATCTTCTGCCTGAGATATATTTTTCCCTCATGTGGATCTACCTTGAAGGGATCTATGGATCCTCTGTAAAAACGATGCGTCAGGGTGAAAGAGGACCAGATCTGCGCAGTCGAGAGCAGAGAAATCCTTGAACTTCGACTCAGTGCTCGGATATGGACTAGATCGCTGGGATCTGAGCCAGAACTGCAATGATTCTTTTGCATGTCAGATACTGTGCGCCCTCTTCTCAGTCACCGCCTATTCCTTCCGATCTGTTGCCTGGGAGCTATATAATCCTGGATCTTGTTCCAAACGGTTAGATCCAGCCAAGATCTACAGTGTGTGGCTCTCGAATCTGGTAGATCCGACCCAGATCTGCCAAGATTGGGCCTTACGATTTTAAGGTGGGTCGGATCTGCAGCTGGTAGCCCCCCAACCTTGCATGCAGAAATCGTGAGGCGATGCGCAGTATTGGAGTATCCAACCCCTGACATTTTCACGCCTCCGATGTAGGTTCTGAGCCTAGAAACCACATTTCTACCTGTGTTAACTTGGTCATCATCTGGATCTTCAACAATGGGTTCCTGACTCGACTCGTGACGCCCCTCCTCATGATCATCTGGCAGATCTTCAATCACGGGACCCCTTTGAACAGACTGCGGCTCCTGATACTCCTGTTCATCAAGGAAAACATTACGTTTGCCAAAGAATCCTTCTGCCCCAAAAATACTACCCGACCCAAAAGCACTTCCAAATGGCCTCTTCAAAAATGGATCATCGAAAGGTTCATGGTCAAAAAAGCTCGAGAAAACACCGCTCCCACTCATGAACCCAAATGGGTCCAAAAAAATGGACATATCTCCATTCCTGCGGCCTCCCTGCATTTTTTCCATCTCACCAATCGTGCCCTCAAAAAAAATAAATGGTGCATCGACCTCCCTATGTTCTGCAATTGAGGCAGATTGAAGGTCCTGCAAATTTCCTTTTTCTGAGATTATCCCAAGTAAGTATTCGATTATGAGACAACAACCATAGAAAGGTGGATATCTTCAGCCATATGGGAGTACTCCAAATTCTCTCCCATATTTTGTCTTTGATGTAGTGACCTTTTATGATGATGTGGTAGGCCTCCTTAGACGTAAATGTTCCTTTCTCTGCATGTCCCCATCTTAGTTTATCTTGGCCTGTCTCCTTGATGATTTTTCTCTTTTTTAGCTCCTCTGTTAGAGCTGTTTGAACCGCCTCTGGACTGTGGGGTAAGATGGCGCTGGCTTCCTTCCATTCGCGGTGGTCTGAGGTATTATTTGTTTCCCATAATTGATTGATCTTTTCCTGTTGATTGATATCCTGATTGGGGATGTCTTGGATGATATTGGTTATGCTCGGGAGTTGCTGCCATGAGTTTGTCCAGAAACGAGCTATGAATCCATTCTTCACTTCCCAGAAGCTATGTTTTTGTATGAGATCCCTGTTTAATATTGTTGAATTCCATATTGTCGAACCTTTACTGATTTCTGTCATTCTTATGTGCTCCTCCAATGGTAAGTTGTTTGCGTATTTAGCTGTCCATATTTTAGCCCATTGTGTGCCCGAGTAAGATAGCCATTTCCACCGTATTTTTGCTCCCATGATCATATTGCTGTGTTCTGGATCTCGAAGGCCAATTCCTCCTCCAATTTTTGGGAGACAAGCTTTCTCCCATTTTACCAACGCCCATTTCCTATTTGGTCCAGTGCTGCCCCATAGGAAGTTTCTCTGTAATTTTTTGATGGCTTTTAGGACCCATTTTGGTGCAGCCAGAATGGAAAATAGGTAAAGCGGCATCGATTGAAGGACTGCTTTAATGAGCACTAGCCGACTGGCCATATTTAGGGATCGATGAGTCCAGAGAAATAATTTGGCCTCCAATTTTTCAAGAAGAGAGGTCCATGAGGAGTGCTTCCGAGTAAACGCAAAGAGAGGGGCCCCAAGGTATTTGGAAGGTAGGGAGGTAATGGAGAAGCCAAGAATGCGGGCTATGGCTCGCTGGGTGGTCGGATGGGTATTGAAGAAAAAGATCTAGGATTTTACTTTGTTAATAAGGGCTCCCGAAGCTTTAGAAAAGAGATTAAGCAAAGAATTTAAAGTTCGGGCTTCTTGAACTGAGGAGTACCCCAAAATCATGTTTTCGTCTACAAATTGCTGATGGGAGACCGTGGGGGCTTGGTGGAGGGTAATGCCTTTGAGATCTTGTGAAAGGATGGCATTTTTGATGCATCGACCTAGGCCTTCTGCCATTATTATGAATAGAAAAGGCGATAAGGGGTCACCTTGTCTGATACCTCTTGAAGAACGAAAGGTTGAAGTCGAAATCCCATTTATAAGGATTGAAAAAAAGGTAGAAGAGATGAGACTACTAATCCATCGGATCCAAGCATTGTCAAAGCCAAAAGCATTTAATATCTTTTGCATGTATTCCCAGCTTATACTATCGAAAGCTTTTGAGAGATCAATTTTAAGAAGCATACCTGGTTTTTTTGAGTGCGTGAGGGAATGAATAATCTCATGAGTGAGGATTATCCCATCCGTTATTTGGCGTCCCTCTACATAGCCAGACTGTTCTGGAGAGATGATGAAAGGAAGCACCGGTTTTAACCTCAGCGCCACTACCTTGGATACAATCTTGTAGATAATATTGCATAAGGCTATGGGTCTGTACTTATCAGGCGTATTGGACTCCTCTGATTTATGTATTAGAGCGATGAATGTTGCATTTAAGCCCGGATACATCCATCGCATGTTGTGAGATTCTTCTACCACTTGCCACACTTCCCATTTTATTAACTCCTAGAAGTACTGAAAGAAATTTGACGTAAATCCGTCAAGACCAGGTGCTTTACCTACTTTAAGGGAGTTAACAGCTGTTTCCACTTCCTGAAGGCTGATCGGCTTGAGAAGCAGGGTATTTTGCTCCTCTGTTATGAGTCGCGGAATGTGCCTTGTGATGCTGTCTATTGCTTCTGCTCTATTGATATTTGGCTCCTTGCTCATTTCCCTGAAGTAATGTACAAATTCATGTTCAATCCCTTCCTGGGTTTCAACTTTTTCTCCCTGAGCATTGGTTACTTGTGATATTTTATTTCTCATTCTCCTTTGTACTGTAGATTTGTGGAAGAACTTGGTATTTTTTTCGCCCTCCCTTAGCCATCGGATTCTTGATTTCTGCCGCCATAGAACCTCCTCCTGTTTCTCCCGTTCTAGAAGTTTGCTCTCCATATCTTGTTCTTTTTGTGCGAGATCTTTTGAATGCCCCTCTAAGATTATTCGCTGTTGCGTATTTTTGATTTCTTGGATAATCTGTTCCTTTTCCTTTAAAATGTTGCCAAATGTAGTTTTGTTCCAGCGCTTTATTTCTGCCTTGAGCATCTTCAAATTTTTTTGGAATCTTCCCAGTTTGGTATGTTCAATTGGATTGCAATTCTGCCATGTCTTGTTGATGAATTCCTTGAATTCTGGATGGGAAAACCATAAAGCTTCAAAGCGAAATGGCCGTTTGATGCTATTTCCTCGCCGATTCCAGTGCAGTTCAATGGGCCAGTGGTCAGATCCGGAAAAAGGAATAATGTGTGCCGTGAATTCTCCTCCGATGTGTATGGCGTTGTCGGAGATTAGAAATCTATCCAGACGGGACGCGATTTGCAGTGGGGCTGCCCATTTATTCGTCCATGTGTAAAGGCCATTAGTTGTGGGCACGTCGATCAACCAATTGTTTTGAACAAAATCTTTGAGTAGTGTTCCATCTCTATTGGTTCTTCATCTTCCTCCTTGTCTTTCTTCTATTGAGGCAATCATATTGAAGTCTCCTCCCGTTACCCAAAGCGGATATGCTCTGTTAAAGTTGAGCTTTGATATGGTTTCTAGGATTGCCGCTTTCTGTAGACCTTCTTGTGGGAAGTAAATGTTAGTAATGTGGCCATGGATGTTTGTGCCCAGAAGATGAAAGACTGCCTGTATGAAATTTTTGTTTGCATGGATATTGTCTAGTTGTATTTTCCCCGCATCCCAGAGGATCGCCAGTCCTCCAGAAGCCCCCTGTGCATCTACAGTTGTGACTTGCCCTCCTGGCCAAGCTGTGGCTGCGATTCTTTCCAAGATTATCGAGTTGCATTTTGTTTCCTATAGAAATAAAATGGTTGGTTTGTCTTCCATTATCAAATTTTTTAGGAGTTTCCCCTTCCTAGGGCTGTTGAGCCCCCTGATATTCCAGGAAATCAACTTCATTTAGAAGTTTTGGGGTTGGTATTGTAGTATTTGGTGAGTTTGGCATATCTACCCGACTCAACCAATACCTCTCCAATCTTGATTGTTCTTTCTAGAGCTGTCTTCCTGCCTCTCTTTTTGCTATCTTTGTATACAAATTTACCATCCCATTGACTACCTGTCTGGATCCCGAGTGAATATTTCTTTTGAGCTTTATTCAGAATTTCTACTAATTTATCTACTTGTGTTTCAGGGATTTTGTCAAAGTTACCTGATTTGCAAGCTTGTTCCAGTCCGAGAATGTCAAGTTCCCCAATATCAATTGGTTCACTGTCATCTTCCATGAACTGTGCATCCTGAGTGTTGCCTTCTGCTTCCTTTGCCTTATCCTTGTCGCAGGATGGGTTATATATTTCCGTATCCGGGTTATTCCAAGTTTCTGTGGCTGGCCTGGTTTTTTCTCCTTCCTGGTTCTTCTTTGGTGCTCCTCACTTGGCAGATTTGTATGTCGTTATGTCCGATCTGGGCTCTTCCTGTTGTTCCTCTTCTGCCAGAATCCCGAAGCTGTTACTTATGGATGGTTGCGACTTCTCTTCTGGCTCTGGCGTCACTTTTGGTGGAGCATTAGACTTTTTGTTCCCGCGTCTTCTGTTTGTAACTTTGGTGAACACATCCTGAGTTTGTGGCTCTTGCTTGCTTGGAGCTTCAGGCTTGATGTTTAATCGGCAATCTCTGAAGAGATGTCCCAGGGTGTGACACCTCCGGCAGCGGAAAGGGACATGCTCATAGTCGATGACCTAGATCCAATCATGGTCTTCATGAAAAAGGTGCACCGTATCTGGAAGAGGCTGCTTCAGGTCCATGTAGACACAGATCCGGGCATAAGAGGCATAGGTGGTGTATCTTACAGCCTTTGTCTCTTCAACGACCTTGACAAAATCTCCCAGCGCTGATCCAAGAGCTTTTAACGAGTCCTCCTCCCAGTATTCCCATGGTAATGAGTATAATCGAATCCATACTGGTGCATAACTTAGATCTTCCATATCTGGGTTGAATCTAGCCTTCCATTCTCTGAGAAATAACCCTGCCGAGTTGTAGAAGTAAGGCCCTCCTTCAAATACTCTGTTTCTATCTTCCAGAAAGTTAAAGATGGCTGTGAAGAAGCCTTTTGGCCCTATTAGCAGGGTTATTTCTCCTTTTGGTCTCCATTTGCTGTTGATCCAGTTTCTTAGAGCCTTTTCTGTGGGCCAGAGTCCCATAAATTTGCCTATGAGGGAATGGTCTCTCATAAACTCTATTCGGGCATTGATTCGATGGCTAGGTAATTCTACTTCTGGCCTGTGAGCAACAACAAGTTTGCAAGTAGAAGATCTTACCGTTGGAGCTTCGTTACTCTTTGTGGTCTTCGTTTCCTCTGCTGTTGTGTTATTGACTGAGACGTCATCGATATTGACCGCAGGTCCTTGTTGGTTTCTGTCGCCGCGCGGAACCTCTGTGCCCTCCCCCTGCGGGGAGTCCATTGGATCTTTATGACCAAACTCCGTCCGTTCAAAACGTTGCCGCTGTTAGGTCTGAGCGACGCAGAGCAGGGCAGCCTGCCGCCGCAGGTCTGTGCAAAACCCTAGCTATATTCCGTTTCCATTAGCGCATCGCTTCCGTTCCTCTCTCCATTTGAGTCCACCCCATCTAATGTGATTTCTTGTTCATTGCATTATATCGTAAGATTATTATAGTAATCATTACAATTATTTAATTCATGTTACTACTATATTAATAATTTTAATTCATGTTATTACTATATTAATAATTTTAATTCATGTTATTACTATATTTATAGTTTTAATTCATGTTATTGTTATGTTGGTGGTCTGTCCTATGTTTACTATATTGTAACATTATTTTTTAACACTATTATACTAATCATTATCATTATTTAATTCATGTTATCACTATATTAATAATTTTAATTCATGTTATTACTATATTGTTTGTTTGTTTTATGTTTGTTTGTTTTACTATTTTGTAACACTATTACAGTAATCGTTATCATTATTTAGTTCATGTTGTTACTATATTAATAATTTTAATTCATATCATTACTATATTGTTTGTTTGTTTTATGTTTTACTATTTTGTAACACTATTTTCTAACACTATTACACTAATCATTATCATTATTTAATTCTTGTTATTACTATATTGTTATTTTGTTTGTTTTATGATTTACTCTTTTGTAACACTATTATACTAATGATTATCATTATTTAATTCATGTTATTACTGTATTGTTTGTTTATTTTATGGTTTATATTTTACTTTATTCTAACACTATTTTGTAACACTATTATACTAATCATTATAACTCTTTAATTCATGTTATTACTATATTGTTTGTTTGTTTTATGTTTTACTGTTTTGTAACACTATTACACTAATCATTATCATTATTTAATTCATGTTATTATTATATAAATAATTTTAATTCATGCTTTTACTATATTAATAATTTTAATTCATGTTATTGTTATGTTGTTTGTTTGTCCTATGTTTACTATATTGTAACACTATTTTGTAACACTATTATACTAATCATTATCATTATTTAATTCATGTTATGACTATATTAATAATTTTAATTCATGTTATTATTGTATTGCTTGTTTGTTCTATGTTTTATGCTTTACTCTTTTGTAATACTATTACAATAATCGTTATCATTATTTAGTTAATGTTGTTACTATATTAATAATTTTAATTCATATCATTACCATATAGTTTGTTTTTTTTATGTTTTACTATTTTGTAACACTATTACACTAATCATTATCATTATTTAACTCTTGTTATTACTATATTAATAATTTTAATTCATGTTATTACTATATTGTTCTTTTGTTGGTTTTATCATTTACTCTTTTGTAACACTATTATACTAATCATTATCATTATTTATTTCATGTTATTACTATATTGTTTTTTTATTTTATGTTTTATCTTTTACTATATTGTAACACTATTATACTAATCATTATAATTCTTTAATTGATGTTATTACTATATTAAAAATTTTAATTCATCCTATTACTATTTTGTTTGTTTGTTTTATGTTTTACTATTTTGTAATAATACTTTACTAATCATTATCATTATTTAGTTCATGTTATTACTATATTAGTAATCTTAATTCATATTATTACTATACTGTTTGTTAGTTTTATGTTTTAAGTGTTAGTATTTTGTAACACTATTATACTAATCATTATCATTATTTAACTCATGTTATTACTATATTAATAATTTTAATTCATGTTATTATTATAATAATAATTTTAATTCATGTTATTACTATATTAATAATTCCAATTCATGTATTTACTATATTTAATAATTTTAAATTTACTATGTTATTACTATAATTGTTTGTTTGTTTTATGTTATGTTCTTACTATTTTCTAACACTATATTGTAACACTATTATACTAATCATTATAATTATTTAATTTATGTTATTAGTATATTGTTTGTTTGTTTTATGTTTTACTATTTTGTAACACTATTATACTAATAATTATCATTATTTAATTCATGTTATTACTATATAAATAATTTTAATTCATGTTATTACTATATTGTTTGTTTTTTTTTTTATGTTTTAGGTTTTACTATGTTGTAACACTATTTTGTAACAATATTTTGTAACGCTATCATACTAATCATTATAATAATTTAATTCACGTTCTTACTATATTAATAATTTTAATGCATGTTATTACCATATTGTTTGTTTGTTTATTTGTTTTATGTTTTATCTTTTACAATTTTGTAACACTATTATACTAATCATCATCATTATTTAGTAATTGTTATTACTATATTAATAATTTTAATTCATGTTATTACTATATCGTTTGTTTGTTCTATGTTTTATGTTTTACTATATTGTAAAACTATTATACTAATCATTATCATTATTTAATTCATCTTATTACTATATTAATAATTTTAATTCATGTTACTATTATATTGTTTGTTTGTTTTATGTTTTATGTTTCAATATTATGTTAAACTATTTTGTAACACTATTATACTAATCATTATCATTATTAAATTTTAATTTTAATTCATGTTATTGCTATATTGTTTGTTTGTTTTATGTTTTATGTTTTAGTATTTTGTAGCATTATTTTGTAACACTATTATACAAATCATTATCATTATTTAATTCATGTTATTACTGTATTAATAATTTTAATTCATGTTATTACTATATTGTTTCTTTGTTTTGTGTTTTATGTTTTACTATATTGTAACACTATTATACTAATCATTATCATTGTCTAATTCATGTTATTACTATATTAATAATTTTAACTCATGTTGTTACTATAATGTTCTACTAATTTGTAACACTATTATACTAATCACTATCGTTATTTAATTCATGTTATTACTATATTGTTTGTTTGTTTTATGTTTTATGTTTTACTATTTTGTAAAACTATTATACTAATCATTATCATTATTTAATTCATGTTATTACTATATTGTTTGTTTGTTTGTTTGTTTTATGTTTTACTATATTGTAACACTATATTGTAACAATATTTTGTAACACTATCATACTAATCATTATAATTATTTAATTCACGTTCTTGCTATATTAACAATTATAATTCATTTTATTACCATATTGTTTGTTTGTTTGTTTGTTTTATGTTTTATGTTTTATGTTTTACTATTTTGTAACACTATTATACTAATCATTAACATTATTTAATTCTTTTTTTTACTGTATTAATAATTTTAATTCATGTTATTACTATATTATTTGTTTGTTCTATGTTTTATGTTTTACTATATTGTAAAACTATTATACTAATCATTATAATTATTTAATTCATGTTATTCCTATACTGTTTGTTCGTTTTACGTTTTATGTTTTACTATTTGGTAACACTATTATACTAATCATTATCATTATTTAGTTCATGTTATTACTATATTGTTTGTTTGTTTTATTTTTTATGTTTTACTATTTTGTAACATTATTATACTAATAATTATCATCATTTAACTCATGTTATTACTATATTAATTAATTTTAATTCATGTTATTACTATACAGTTTGTTTGTTTTATACTAATCATTATCATTATTTAATTCATGTTATTACTATATTAATAATTTTATTTCATGTAATTACTATATTGTTTGTTTGTTTTATGTTTTATGTTTCACTATTTTTAGCACTATTATACTAATCATTATAATTATTTAATTCATGTTATTACTATATTGTTTGCTTGTTTTATGTTTTACTATTTTGTAACATTGTTATAATCATGATCATTATTTAACTCATGTTATTACTATATTAATAATTCATGTTATTACAATACAGTTTGTTTGTTTTATGTTTTACGTTTTACTATTTTGTAACGCTATTATACTAATCATTAGCATTATTTAATAATTGTTATTACTATATTAATAATTTTAATTCATGTTATTACTATAACGTTTGTTTGTTTTATGTTTTACATTTTACTATTTTGTAACACTATTACACTAATCATTATTATTATTTAATAATTGTTATTACTATATTGTTTGTTTGTTTTTATTTTTTATGTTTCACTATTTTGTAACACTATTATACTAATCGTTATCATTATTTAATTCATATTATTGCTATTTTAATAATTTCAATTCATGTTATTACTATATTATTTGTTCGTTTTGTGTTTTAGTATTTTTTAACACTATTGTTTGTTTATTTTATGTTTATGTTTTACTATTATGTTACACTATTTTGTTACATTATTATACTAATCATTATCAGTATTAAATTTATGTTATTACTATATTAATAATTTTAATACATGTTATTGCTATATTGTTTGTTTGTTTTATGTTTTTGTTTTACTATTATGTTACACTATTTTGTTACATTATTATACTAATCATTATCAGTATTAAATTTATGTTATTACTATATTAATAATTTTAATTCATGTTATTACTATATTGTTTGTTTGTTTTATGTTTTATGTTTTTGTATTTTGTATTTTGTAACACTCTTATACTAATCATTATCATTATTTAATTCATGTTATTACAGTATTAATAATTTTAATTCATGTTATTACTATATTAATAATTTTAACTCATGTTGTTACTGTAATGTTTTTTTGTTTTGTGTTTTATGTTCTACTAATTTGCAACACTATTATACTAATCATTATCATTATTTAATTCATGTTATCAATATATTGTTTGTTTGTGTTAGTTTTTAGTTTTTACTATTTTGTAACGCTATTTTGTCACAGTATTATACTAATCATTATTATTATTTAATTCATGTTATGACCATATTGTTTGTTTGTTTTATGTTTTACTATTTTGTAACACTATTATACTAATCATTATCATTATTTAACTCATGTTATTACTATATTAATAATTTTAATTTTATGTTATTACTATATTGTTTGTCTGTTTTATGTTTTATGTCTTACTATATTGTAACACTATTTTGTAAGACTATTATGCTAATCATTATAATTACTTAATTCATGTTATTACTATATTAATAATTTTAACTTATTTTCTTACTATATTGGTTTTTTGTATTATATTTTTTGTTTTACTATTTTGTAACACTGTTATACTAATCATTATCATTATTTAATTCATTTTTTTTTTCCAAAGAAAAAAGCATAACTTTTTATTAAGAAGATAAAAAGTTACATCCCTTGTACAAAAGTGTTCCACCCAAAAGAGAGAATGAATACTGATGACTCTTCCCATAGGCATAGCTGGGAAACCTGTAACAAAGAGGGATCTGAAATCAACCTCCGCATAATCAAAACCGTATTCTAAATCCGGGAGCAGAGAAACTGTAACCGCGAAAACTAGAAAAAGGAACTGCGCTGGGTACAGAGCCCCACAATAAACATCTGGTTAATACATGAGAGAAAGTAGTACAGTGGCCTCCTTCATCAGAGGAAAACAGCCACGAGAATATAGAAAAATATATATAAGAAGAGAAAACAAGTAAGTCCGCTGCCAGAGCTTTATAAGAGATCTGCTGTCCAAAGGAAGATCAAAAGCCATTACAACCGTGCTATAGCAGGTCCACAGAAAGACAAAAAGGCCATTACAGAGGCGGATCAAAAGGAGGTTACATAGTTGAGGATGTCTACCCCTGTAAAGATTCTTCTATAGACCAATTCCCCAGATCCTGTTGTAGGCCAGATTTAGAAAGCTGGTCTGCTGTTGAATTATGTTCCCTGAAAATATGGCAAATAGAGACACAAATAAAATGAGATTTTAGAGATACAATATCCTCAAGAAGAGACTTCAAAAGCTGATTATGACACACTGATTTCCCATTGACCCAATTTACAACATTCATGGAGTCTCCAAAAATTTGAATAGACAGTAAATTCTTTTTTAATGCCCAGCACATGAGGAGGCGAAGAGCAGCCAGTTCAGCATAGTTGTTAGTTCCTTGGCCTAGGCCCACAGAAGCTTTGAGGAAATGATCTTGGGATAAATGGATGCAAATGCCAGCACCTGCCTTGTTTTCTTGAGAAGCCCCGTCGAAAAAAGCCCATGGCGAGCCCTCTTTGATTTCAGGGGGAGCATTCCTGTTCTGTGTGCTTTTTTGGTCAAGAGGAGGGATGGAAGAGTAAATTGCAACACATCGTGATGCAATTATTGGAATTGGAATGTTCAGGTCATGAAAAATGCCCTTGTTCCGAGCAATCCAGATACCCCAGAAAAAGATTGGTGGGAGATTTTTGATCTGTCAGGATGGCTTTTCCACCAGTTTTCCCAGGCACTATCTATGGGAGAAGCCCCCCAATGGGCTTTTATTTTTAACAGATCTGTTATCTCAGTCCATATTTTTAAAGAGATAGGACATGATGTAAAGAGGTGGTTGATAGATTCTTCATTCTCCTTACAAAGAGGACATCTCCCTGCCCCAATGATGAATCTAGATTGGAGGATGTCCCATGTAGGGATCTTCCTTCTTAACAGACACCATAGAAGGATCCTGGACTTCAGAGGACATTTTAGTTTCCATAGATTTTTTGACCACCACTCCGGAACCGCCCATCCTTTTTTCTCCATGAGATAGTTATAGCCCTCTTTTGGGGAGTATCCGCCAGTTTTCCCATGATCCCATATCAAATTATCCTGATCGTTTTTTAATCTTACATGGGAGCGGTGTAGTTCAGTGATGAACTGAGACCATTCCTGTTGCCATCTGATATTTAAACCAAGATCCTCTGCACTTTTCCATGCCTGTCCCCATATGGTAGATTGACCCACTTTCTCCATTTGATTTAGAGTGTAAATACCCCTGTTATCTAATTGAGCTAGCAATCCAGGGGATAGGGCAAAAAATTCATTACATCCAACCCATGGATCTCTGCCAATTCTTACATTCCTCCCATCTCCCACTTTCCAGGCCAGTCCTTGTTCAATAACTGAAAAACCTTCAACAGTAGCTTTCCAAATTACAGAGGACTGTTTCGAGTTCTTTTCCTATGATCTGATTCAATCTTCCAGGGGGCAAGGATCGATATATTTCCTTCTGATTACCTTAGTCCAGAGATTTTCCATTGTGATGAGCCGCCAACCAGATTTTGCGGCCAATGACAAACTGAAATCTGGAAGTCTCTTTATACCCCATCCCCCCCAAGCCTTTGGTCTTGCAATCTTGTCCCATGCCACCCATGGGAGAACAATTTCTTCTTTTGCTCCATCCCATAAAAATCTACAACAAAGTCTCCTAATCTTTTCCAAAATGCCTTTTGGAATCCATGTAAGAGCAGCCCAATACACCTGAATAGCCAGTCGAACAGACTTTAAGAGGGTCATTCTTCCTGCTCTGGAGAGCCATCTGAAACTCCAATGTGATATTCTTGCCTCTATCTTTGCTAACAGCCAGGACCAGTCCTCTTTTTTGTATGAGTCCGGCTTTAGCCAGAAGCCCAAATATTTAAAGGGAGATGACAATGGTTGAATCTGAAAGGGGAACAGATTGGACATTGTGTTGCACTCTCTCCTGTTATAGCCTGCCACACAAACTTGGGATTTTCCATAGTTTAATTGCATTCCTGTAGCTTTCATAAAAAGGTCAATGATATTTTTATATTCCTTTAATTCCTAGCCATTGGAAAAAATCAAAATATCATCGACAAAGAGCAAGTGGGTAATAAAGAGATTTATAGCCACCTCAATACCTTTTACCTTGATTGTCCTTCTGGCATTATGAATCAGTCTGCTAAGCCCTTCTGCCACAAGCAAGAAAAGGAGAGGAGATAAGGGGCATCCTTGTCTAAGACCCCTTTGACTACTGAAGAAAGGGGATGCCGCACCATTTAACAGAACTGCAAAACTTACATTTGAAATACACCCCATGATCCAGCTTATGAAGGTGTACAAAAAGCCTAAATGAGTGAGCAACATTCTGAGATAAAGCCAATTTATGCGATCATATGCCCTTGAGAGGTCTATTTTCACGACCACCCCTTTCTTCTGCTTCTGTTTTATACTGTGAAGAACCTCTTGAGCGACACGAATAGCTTCATCGATTTGCCTACCGTCCAGAAAGCCAAATTGTTCCATCGAGATGTTCCTTGATAAAATTGGAACCAGTCTGATCGCTATCACTTTAGCAATGATTTTATAGATACAGTTGCATAGAGAGATGGGTCGGAAATCTTCAAAGGATTCCGGTTCATCTTTTTTGGGAATTAGAGCGATAAAAGTAGAGTTGAAAGGTTTGTAAATGACCCCTTTTGTCCGCGATTCCTCTACTACCTCCGTGATCTCACCCCCAATTTGGTCAAAAAAATGAAGGAAAAGTTCAATAGTCCAACCATCTGGACCTGGGCTTTTATCCTTCCCCATACATTTCATTGCCGCCTCAACCTCCTCCTTTGAAACAGGGCCTGCTATATCTGTAGCTTCGTCCTCCTCTAGGAATCTGGGAAAACATTGAGCTGTTCTCAGTACTTCAGCTATAGTCGCCTCTCCCGGGTCAGCAAAAATTCTTTGGAAGTGTCTCTGACCCAATCCCGAAAGATCTGAGAAGGTGTTTACCTCCCTACCTTCCTCATTTTTTAAGCTCCATATAGTATTTGCAGATTTTCTCCCTTTGACATAATTATGAAAAAAACTTGTATTTTCATCTCCTGACTTAAGCCATATTGCCCGACTTTTCAGTCTCCATTCCTCTTCCTTTGCTATAAGAATATGATTTTGTGCTTTTTCCAATTGAAGGATTCTTTCCTTGGAGGCCTGAGAAGAATAACCATCTGCTTCCGTGCTTTCCAAAAATTTTAATTCGTCCCTGATTTTAAACAGATCTTCATTTTGCTTTTTCTGTCTTTCTTTTGCCCGGGAAATAGTAGCTTTCTTTAATCTTTTCAAATTTTCCATAAATAAAAAACTCTTGCTCTCAGAAGAATGGCCATCAGGGTGGATCCATGTGGATGAGAAGAGGGTATTGTAGGATGGTTCAAGGAGCCAAGAGGAATTGAATTTGAAAGGGGAGGGAGGCTTTGGCGGGGGAAAAGAAAGATCCAAAAAAATCAGGAAGTGGTCAGAGTTCCCAATTTCGTCAGACCATTGCTGAATCAGAGGAACTCTTGAGAGAAAGCCTTCAGAGATCAGGAACCGATCCAGCCTTTTTGCGATCCTATCCTCCCCAGCGCGTCTATTCCTCCATGTAGGCTTCAAATTTATCGGAGAGGGATCGATAAGATGATGGTCTGAGAGGAACTGAAGAAAAAATTCGGAAAGAGGGTCCTCCCTAGCAGAGGGACCCCAAGCTTCTGCTCTACCTATAGAAAAATTGAGATGCCCCCCCACAATCATCATGGGTACTTTCATCAGAGATTTTTCCATTAGATCTGTCCAAAAAGATTCCCTCTCTTGACAAGGAGCGTATATATTGATGATCTGAAAAGGAATGGGAAAATCTGGGCATGCTACCTCCATGCCCATTGCGTTCTTCAAGCCCCACATATTTAGACACTTGATTTTCCCTTCTCTGAGGCTAATCGCGAGACCACCCGAGTGTCCCGCGGAATCAATGGCATAAAAAGACCAACCCGGCAGCAGAGATTTTAAGGCCATTTCGACCTCATGACCACGCCCCAAAGTTTCTTGAAGGAAAAGGATGTCTGATTTGGATGATTGTAACCAATCCTTTAAAGCCAGTTTTTTGGGCTTGCTGGCTAAACCCCTGCAATTCCATGATGATAAAATCATTTCTTAACATGGTCAAGGGGCTGCGCTGCTCTAAGAACCCCAGGGATTGAAAACTGTTTTCCATCCGCCACATCAATTTTTGCTTTTAACTTGGCTTTCGATAGGTCTGATTTCCTACCCCTCTTTCCCTTGGATTGCCCAATCGATGGGGTCTAACCAAGACCACCCATAGCCCCATCTTTCTCAATTTTTGTCCCCATGGATCGGAGGTTATATGGGCAGAGAACGTTTTGAGGCGGGGGGGTAAGAGGAGGCCATTTTTTTTCACATGATAAGTTTAGTGGGCCCGGGTCCGCATTCAAATCTTCAACCACAGGACAAGTTTCTGAAGGAGGATATCTTATGGAGAGGTTTTCAATATGTGACTCAGAAACTTTATGCAGGTCTTTCTTTGACATATCAGATAACAAAGAAATATTAGGAGAAGTGGGCGAAGGTAGAATGCGCTTACCCTCGTCCGCCGCACGCGGTGGAGACGGATCGGGAGATGGGGTCCGAGCTTTCGCCATCTCTGCAGCCTCCGGAGTAGGGTCCTCGTCAACGACTTCCTTTGGGTTCTGAGCCTCCCCTTTTTGGTCCCCCACAACCTGATCCTCGGGACCCATGCCAGCTTCTGATGGTGGAGGCGAAACTCCCATTTCCTGGTTGGACCAAGGCTGTGTCCTCCTATGAGCCCTCTGGTCATTTGTCTTCCGAAAACGCCTCTGTCTTCTGATCAAGGAACACCTCTTTTCAAGGTGGCCATATTCATGGCAAATATGGCACCGAAAAGGCAAGTGTTCATAGTCCAGGACTTGCACATAGATGTAATCTCTGTACTGAAGAGTTATTTCTTTTGCCAGACCCTTACTTGTATCAATGTTTGTTAAGATTCGTGCAGTTGCCCTGACCTTTGATTCCATGAAAGATAGATCCGCCTCCATAAAAGTTCCCAGTCTGTTTCCAATGGTTTTGAAGACCGCCTTAGTCCATAAGAAGAAAGGGAGGCCCGGCGCCCGAACCCAGACAGGAAAAACATCTGTGTTCTCCTTAATTGCATCAAAGAGAGGGGTCCAATGCTTCATCAGAACAGGAATGGACTCGATACACCAATTTTTCTCCAAGACCCAATCAGCTGCCTCCTTATCTGCAAATTTGAGCATAAACCAACCTTTAACAAGACATTGAGCCTCAAAACTCAGAGGGATTTCCTTGATAAATTGTTCTGCTCCCCATTTCTGAAGGTCCTCAGGAGAGAACTTCCTACCTCTAGCCCGACCTACAATTGTGCATTCTGCAACTGCAAGGGATTCATCAATTGAGACTTCCATGCCTAAAACAAGGTTCTCCCCTATAACCTGTGACCCAATTCGAAACTGTGTTTTCCTTTTTGCGCCCTTTTTGCTTGTGACTCTGGAAAGACCACGACGCTCCTCTGTGGTGACCGTCCGCTCTATATCGCGTTGTGGTAATACCTCTCCATGGGGACCTTCTAACTGCGCTTGTTGTCGCTGCAGAGAAACATTCCCAAAATTTTCTGAAACGGTGAAGCCACCGTTAGGGTCAGCAGGTGAGCCCCGAGCCCCCTCCTTTGTACCATGGGGCCCCTGACAAACCCCAGGAAGAGGGTTTTCTGAGATTCGATGGGCGGGTAAAACTGAAACCCTGTTCTGCAAAGAACTGACCTCGGAGGCAGTAAAAATGATGTTGTTTTGAGCGCAAACCAGGGTTTCTGGGCTTCCCAAGCCAACCGATGGAGGAAACCAGCTAATGGGCGCCTTTCCCTTTAACCCCGAAGATGATGCTTCCGCCGACTCCTTTAACACCACATTTGCAGCTGGCACCCTTCCGGAATCTCCCTGAGATGAAGCCGGTCCGTCAATAGTCGAAACCACCCCACTTTGATGCAGAGAAGGAAAGAACTCTGCCGAGGGGAAGAAAACAGAATCAGAGAGTTTTTTAACCCCAAAAAACAGTTCCAGGTTCTTTTCAGACGGTTCCTTACCCCACATGGATAAAACATCTTCCAGAGATGGTTCAAGATCCACTAATTCCTCGTGGTTAACCATGATTAGGCCTATAAACAAGGAACAGTTCCCAGCAACAACAAACGGGGTTGACCCAGATAGCGATTCTCTGTTCCGATGAAAACGAGGAGACCGAACCACAAGCAGAGGGAATATTGAGAAAGGTAACTGCCGTCGAAAAAATCTAATAGTAAAAAAATACAGACCCGTGACCACAGCCCGTGGAGCCTCCAGCTGTCCCGGATTTGGAAAGGAGGGTAAACCGCCGACGTTTGTACCTGCAAACTGTGACGTTCTCTGTCTGATGACCGCGTCCAGTGCTGGTTTGCTCCCGATACCCGCGCCTCCAAAACCCTAACCAGCCCCATCGCGAGCCCTCCTCATCCTACCATCCTCAATCTAATGGATCTATCATTATTTAATTCATGTTTTTATTATATTAATAATTTTAATTCATGTTA